>CM076570.1:1586832661-1586930591 GCA_034641835.2 Pinus albicaulis
ATATTTAGTTTTACTTGACTTTGTTCCTACTGATATATTTTTCTGTTTTGCATTTAAAAATGAAAGGAAAACAAGATCTATAACAATATTTTTCAAATCAGTTTCATATTTAGTTTTAAACAAAGAATATTCAAATTTTATATCAAAATCAATATCATTTAAACTTACTAACTCTTTGGGTAAAGAATTAGCTTTTCTTAATGGTACTTCAGTTTCTAAATTGACAATTTATTTTTTCATTTTTCCAATCTGATCTAGGTTATCTACCATAACTGCAGGCTTAGGATCTGGGTTAGACCTAGTATAGTAGGTTTTCCTAGAAGCCAGAATGATTGTTTTGAATACCCACAACCTATAAAAATAATCTTAAATTAAAAATATAATTTAAATATCTTCCTTTAAGACTAAATTTATGACTGGATATTGGTTAGTTTCCTCAGTATGGTCGCCAGTATGTTATCACTCTAGTAATTTCTTAAGTTGTGAGATTTGAGTTTTTAGTCAAAGAAAACTATAGGTAACCACAAACCTACTTCAAATCCTAGGATCTAGACTTCCTAGAATTCAGAGAGGGGCTCTCTCTTTAAGATTTATCTTTGTTTTGATTTATGTTTTTAGGCTAGTTATGATAGAATAATTGGTTTTGTTTTAAAGGTTTTGGTGGGAAAAAATCACTTAGAAGTAAACTAGAGAGAATTCTACCTTTCCATTGGCCTATGGAGTCTAAATCTAGATAGCAGTACTAGAAGTCAAGACCAAAAAGGTACAAATGTATTCATGGCAAGATAGATAACCCTCGAAGATTTGGGAAAAGTGTTTTTGGCGAAATGGTATGATTAGGATAAAAGGGCATGAAAGATCCTTTTATCCCGAAAATGGAAGAAGGAGGCAGGGGTCAAATGGAATTAGGAGCAATTAAGAATTCCTAACACCAAAAATCAACAGAAAACATTGAAATGGTAACTAGTTAAAAACAGGGAGTAGCTTGTAGTAATATTCCTAGTTACTCATTAAGATTGAAAAAACATATATAATGGAATGCATGAAACTCAAGAGAGAAAACAATAACAAGAAGAAAGTACTTTACTCATCCGTTTATCACAGGGATCCTGAATTATGATGCCAGTTTTAGCTTTGTCCAGTTTTCTACTTCGAAATCAACACATAATAGCCTACAATTTTTTAGCAAAAACTCTACAGTAAAGTCTAGCAATTTTATTCCACACTCAATACTTCAAATGTAGAAGTATTTATACAAAATGTAGTTACAAATATCCTAGGATAAATCTAGGAATATCTGTAGGAAATAGAAAATATCTTTACAAAATAAGAGGGACAGCTGCTTAACAAATTAGCAAGTTGTCTTCTTTATCCAAAATAAATAGAAATACTTTATCTAATCAAGGAGCTTTGAGTGATTTGTTATCCTGCTTTGTTGGCTACTAGAAAGTATCTTAGTTGAGTTTCCTTGGCTAATACTCTTTCATCTGATACTCATTAATGCTGCCCTTTAACTCAAATACACTTTGCTTGATATTTCCATTGTTTTACTGTTGTAAAAAATATTTCGTTTGGCAATAAAAAATCAGCAGACTGTGATTTTGTTTATTGTTTCTTATTGAATGTTCACAAGGTAATTTATTCATTGTTTTACCTCTACTTTTCACATTAAATATGTAAATGCTTGCCAATTTTCTTCACTGGGAATTTTTACTTTCTTCAGCTTTCTAAAATTCTCACCTGCTTCCATGTATTTAGAAAAAATGGGCTTAAACACAAAATGATGTTCGATCTCATGTTGAAGAAAGAACGAATCTTCGAAGTGTTGGAGGAGGTCTTTACCTATAGGAATGCATTGTGGTAATGACTTGTTGACTTGCTCTTTGGAAAATTCTCTGATTTTGTTATCATAATATTTCTAGAGCATTAATTTCTCACTGAAGACATGAATGTCTGGCAAGCCTTTCTTTCTCAAGTTTGTATAATTTACCATAAACTTTGTTATGGCAATATTCATTGCTCCACAATTCTCTTCTAGGTAGTTCATCAAATTTTTCTTTGTTACTACCCTTTTAATCTACAAAATGGTCTCTGTTCTATCCAGTATCTATAAGTCTTCGAACTCTGCTATGTTCTTGTTGTTTAGAAAAGTGATGAGTTTTAAAGCCTGAGTTGGCTTATCAGTTAGCTCATTATTAGTCTTCTGAATATGTGCCTGTGCCAATGACAATAAGTCTCTTTGTTCATATATAATTTTAATTGAAGGCCATTGGGTGTGAATGGCCTCAATTATGTTTTTCCATAAATTATTCTTGACAAATGAAATTTATTTAGTGAATGTTAGCTCTTTCTGTAATCCCTTAATTTTATCTCCAAGTCTAATTGCCTTCTACTCATGGGTTTTAGCATTTATTTGAGCTAACTTACTTGTGGATTCAAGATTTTCAATCATTTTTTTTAGGCTATTGATTTCATTATTTTTCAAGGACATTTCCTCCATAGCCTTCACAATCTGACCTGCTCCATCTGCTTGTTGGACCTTGTTGAATCCTTATTTAAACTCAGAGGCGGGGGTGAATCAGTTTAACACATACCTCAGCTTTTTATAATTTTCATCAAACTTTTGCAGCTTAATTTTATAAATAACTTTAATATGTGAATAATCTTAATATGGTGCAGCAAATATTAAATTAATGAGACACCAAACTTATTATGAGAGTAGCAAACATTAAGTAGGTTGAGTAGATCATATCAACACATAAGAAACACACATAGAGAAAGCAGATATAAGTGGAAACCCATAACGGGAGAAAACCACATCTTATTATTGTTGTGATGCAAAGGAAAGCTCCAAATCCCTCCCACCACTAATTTTTTATATGCACCAACCCACACGAGGCTCCAACCTCAATTCTGCAAACTACAAATTGCAAGGAAGCTCCAACTCCCTTCAATTTTCTAAAGGCACCAACCTACAGGAGGCTCCAACCTCAACCAGCTAAAACTGACAGCTATCAAGCTTCAACTTGATAGGGAAGCTCCAACTTCCTCAACTTATCAAATGAAATATTTTCTTATTTACCTCAGATATCAGCTCTATTCTGTAGCACCTCCTTCTCCTCCTCTCTTCCTCATCTTCTCTTTCTCAATCTTCTATACTCTGCATTCTCTATCCTTACTTTCTCTAACCTCCCTATGCATATCAAGTTGATATTATATATAGATTTCATCACATGATTGTTTACATTCCTCAGGGAATTTGAAGTAAATAGTCCTGACTTTTTGCCTTCTGCCTCCTTATTTCCTTTTCATCTCATCTAGAGAAATATAGCAATATGTACTAATTTCAATATTACAGTGGGATTTTTGTTTTCCTCCATAGACTTGCCAATGCATCACAAACAATATAAAATCAATTACAACATTTACATTCACATTTTTAGTTACATAATGAAAATTTCACTCGGCCCATTTTCTCGCCTTTGGCTTTGCTGGACTTGTCTTTCCTATAGCTGTCAGGTAACTGTTTTGGCTTCTTCTTCTCACTGTCACCTGAAAAATTTTCCAGTTTTCTATGCTTGTTCACCTGTAAAATTCATTCTTGTGTATATTCCTATTCACCATACTTTCTTTTCTGCACGCTCTCCTCTTCATTTTAGTTGTGTAACCACTACATATAATATAACTACTGATTTTAAATCTGGGCAAATTCCAATGCTTTCGTTTCCTTCACTGGCACTTTAAATAAATGAATGCGGAGGCTTTAATATCACCATGGTTATAAACCCAATATATGCCCTTTTTGCAAGATTCTCTCCTTCTATTATTTTACACAAATTAATGTTCATTCTCAGCATTCTAATTTAATATTAAAACCTTATAAACCTCTCGATGTGATAAATAAGGGTCCTAAATTCATAAGTTACTTTCTGTTTGTTTTCAAATCGAACAATGACCTTTAAAACAATGAGACCTTTAGTTGTTTAATATTTCGCACAAGCATATAATACATATGCTTTGTATTGTAGTCGTGGTCCTTTTTATATAATGTGCTACCCATATATATACTTTTCCGCTTGGGTTAAGATTCTCGAAATATTATGTAGGGGGTCCCACACTACATATAATGTTCTCCGTCAATATTATATTAAGTCTTTGGATCATACTTAAGCCCAGCACTAATATATGTATTAATAAATGATACGGTCTCCATTTAAATATTTGGAACATTACAGTAAAACCCACATCATTATATACCCAGCGCATGATTTATTTCATACAAGGCTCGGTTCCTTATTCAATCATAAAATATATATATATTCCATGATTCACTTCACCTCATTTATATGACACATTCTGAATCTAATAAAGTAATACTCGGCTCTTTTAACGTTAGACCATTCTTATAATGAAATCTTTGGGCCCACATTCATATAACAACATAAATACATATGAACCCATACGACCATAGTATTTTTAAATTTTATTTCAGCAAATGCTAAAATGACTTTCTCCGGCCCATTGACCAACCTACCTCAACTAATCACCGAATGGATCTAATGGTCCATATGACGTCGCGCTCCAAGCATTGATCGGACGATCACTACGCATTTTCGCATTAATTTACATTTCGAGCTTTAAGGCTTAAAACTTACATGAAACTCGCGGTTTTCAAACACTGCCCTCTACCATGTGTCACACGGAGGCATGTATCGCGTCGAAAAAAGTGTTACCGCTTACCGCTCGCAAGGGTGCGCGAAACTGCTGGTTTTTCCTCTGAAACCGTCGTCACTGTTCCTTCACGGTTCCATGTTGCTTTCTGCCTCAGGGTTCTGTCTCACTTCAACTTCATTTCATTGTCTCGCCTTTTTATATGATAACCCCTATTTCATCATCATTTTTCCACGGTGATTCCAAACTTAAATTAAGATAAGCGCGTATAAAACAAATTCCTTTTCTCTATTAAAAAAAAACTCATCGGTCCTGTTTAATCTTTCCTTGCATGGTTCCATTGAGATGTAACATTCCCATTCTAACTTCTCCATTGTTCTCCATTCTAATTGGCCATGCTATTCACTGTTCCATTGTATCGAACAGTTTTGAACCATTTCCCTTCAATCTCGTGCTATCTACACTTATGGTATTCAACTCTTTGGTGCTTCATCAAGGTATTATTCCCGTTCTACTTTATTTATTCAACGCTTTTATATATATATGAATTCTGCCTTCTTAGTCTTGCACAGGGTTAATTCATCTGCAAACTGTATAAAACCCCTAATACCTAAATAAACCTCTGTATTAAGTTCCTTCAGGCCCTTCTAATCTTCACTGCTCTGTCTCCCCAGTTCTGCTATTAAATGGCGCTCTTTTACTGTCCTCACTACTTTGCAGCACCACCTCATCTGTCTCCTACTACTTCCTTTGCCATCAATGACAACATTTCCAACAGTCTCCCCCTTTGGCATTGATGGAAATACAATTTCTTTATTTTCCTTTTAGGACCCTCTGTCCTGTTGCCTGCTCTTCCTCCCCCTTTGACATCAATGGCAAGGGGTTGCTCATTTTTCAGTGTGCTTTCAACTATTGTCTATATTGCTCTGATCTTGAGGACCTCTCTCATGCTTTTCTTGCTAGCTGATCTCCCCCTGGAATGATATTTTTGTTTTTGTTCTCCCCCAGGACTGAAGCTTCCTTTTTCTTTCAGAGAGTAGTATCTAAAGACACTACCCCTAGTTTATTTCTCAGATATTCGAATGGCTCTCTAGCAAGAGGTTTTGTGAATATATCTGTTGTTTTTTCTTTTGTGGGCACATATTCCAACCTTACTACCTTCTGTGCTACTTGTTCTCTTAGAAAATGGTACTTGATTGGGATGTGTTTAGTTTTTGAATGAAGTACAGGATTTTTTGAAATACTTATAGCACTTGTATTATCACATTTGATAGAGATGGGTTCATCAATGGTTACCTTCATATCTTGGATGGTTTTCTTCATCCACATGACTTTTGTACAACATGCTGCTATTGTTATGTATTATGCTTCTGCTGTAGATAGAGAAATAGATGTTTTTTTCTTGCTTAGCCATGCCACCAGACTTTCTCCTAGATAGAATGCACCTCCACTTGTACTTTTCCTATCATTCACACAGTTGGCCCAATCTGCATCTGTGTATGTTGTCAAAGTGACACTTTTGCCTTTAGGATACCAAATTCCATGCTGTGCAGTTCCTTGTAGATATCTGAATATTCTTTTGAATGTAAGAAGGTGATTTTGTTTAGGTGCTTCTTGATATCTAGCCACTAGTCCTACTGCTAGCATGATGTCTGGTCTTGATGCTGTCAGATACAGTAGACTTCCTATCATGGATCTGTAGATTTTTTTATCTATATCAACAGATCCATCATCAGCACGCAACTTGCATCCCGTGATCATGGGAGTTGACATAGGTTTGCAGTCTTCCATTTTGAACTTTTTCAACATTTCTTTTAAGTATTTTTCCTGTGATATGAATGTACCTATGTTCTTTTGCTGAATTTGAAGTCCTAAATAAAAACTGATCTCTCCAATCATAGGCATATCAAACTCTGATTTCATCTCCTCAGCAAACCCTTGTGCTAGTTCATCTCTGTTGCTTCCAAACATAATGTCATCAACATATACTACAACAATCAGGAGTTCATTTTCATGGGCTTTTATGTATATATTGCTATCTACTCCTCCTCTCTTAAAGCCTTGTTTTAGTCCATATATAGCCTTCTTTAGTCTGCATAAATAGTCTTATTTGTCTGTTAATGAGAAGCCTTCTGGTTGTTCCATGTAGACTTTTTTTCTAGATCTCCATTTAGAAATGAATATTTCACATCCATTTGATGTGCCTTGAAGTCTTGGTAGCATGCAAAGGCCATAAACATTATGATAGCTTCCATTCTGGCTACAGGGGAAAATGTTTCATCGTAATCAAGTCCTTCGATTTGTGAATATACTTTGCAGACAAGTCTGGCTTTATTCCTGATTACCTGTCCTTGCCCATTCATTTTATTTTTGAATACCCATTTTGAGCCTATGACATTTTTCTTAGTAGGTCTAGGAACTAGTTCCCAGGTATTGTTCTTCTCAATTTGGTCCAATTCTTCATTCATGGCATTCACCCAATACTTGTCCTTGCTAGCTTCTTTAAACTTCTTTGGCTCTATTTGTGATAACATGGCTATGTATACCTCTTCTGTCTGTTCAGTTAACTTCCTTCTTATCTAGACCCCTACTCTCTTGTCTCCAATGATATGATCTTCAGGATGTTTCTTTTGAGTGTATCTTGAGGGGGATTTAGAGCTCAGTTCAACATCCTCTGTTGTCTTGCTTGTTTCGTCATCATCTTGGTTTTCTTCTTCATTGTGGTCTGAAGGACTGCTGTAGTCTGTACCTCTTGTATTGTTTGGAAGTTCTTCATTAAATCTCACGTCAATGCTTTCTATAATTTTTCGAAGAGTTTTGTTGTAGCACCTGTACCCTTTAATTTTGGAAGCATATCCTAGAAATATCCCTTCATATGCTCTTACATCAAATTTCCCAAGATTTTCATCATTATTCTTTATGTAACACTTGCTTCCAAAGATTCTAAAATTCTTGATTGAAGCTGGTTTACCATGCCATAGTTCATAGGGAGCCTTGTCACTGCTTGGCCTTAGGTGAGCTTTGTTAAGGATATGCACAGTTGTGTGTACTGCTTCTACCCAGAAGGTTTGAGGAATATTACTCTCTTGCATCATGGCTCTAGCAATTTTTTGTACAGATCTGTTGTGTCTCTCTTCTACTCCATTCCGCTGAGGTGTCCCTGCAATAGTAAATTGTTGTTTTATGCCATGTTCATTGCATAGGTCTGCAAAGTCATAATCTGTGAATTCACCTCCTCTGTTTGATCTAATGCATTTTAGCTTGCATCTTGTCTAATTTTCTATTAAATATTTGAATATCTTGAATTTTTCCAGAGCTTATGATTTATTCTTGAGAAATGCAACCCAAGTCAGTCTGGAGAAGTCATCTATTATCAGCATGAAGTAGGATTATCCACTTGAATTTTTAGTTCTTGCAGGTCCACACAGGTCCATGTGCACAAGCTGGAGTGGTCTTCTTGTTGATAACTCATCTTTGGCCTTAAATGATGTGCGGGTATGTTTGCCCAATTGACAAGATTTGCATATGGTATTAGAAGGCATTTTTATTTCTGGCATGTCTCTGACAGCTTTCTTCTTGCTTATTCTAATGATATGATCGAAGCTGAGATGTCCCAACCTCTTATGCCATAACCATGACTCCTCAAGTTTGCTAAGATGGCATGCATCATCTTCCTCTTTCACTATGTAAACATTACTCTCTGTTCGAACTCCTTTGAGCAAAGTCTTACCTGTGGTGCTTGATCTGACTTCACAGTCTTGTGCTCTAAAAATAAATTCACAGCCTTTATCACACATTTTACTAACACTCAGCAAGTTTTCTTTCAGCCCATCTAAAAATAGTACATCTTGGGCCTTTCCTCTGCCATTATCTAGGCTAATTGAGCCTTTTCCTTTGATTTTTCCTGATTTATCATTGCCAAAAGTAACATTGCCGGATTTATTTTCATCAAAATTTATAAACTTGATTTTGTCTCCAGTCATATGTTTTGAGCAGCCACTATCCAAATACCATTGGCTTTTCAAGTCTTGAGCAGTTAGAGCCAAGTCACATTTATTCACCTTCTTTTTCCACTGGAAGCATCCTTTTGTTTGGTGTCTTTTGTGAGATGATGAACTACATCTTCTGAGAGGACATTTGGAAGGCATATGTCCAATTTTATTGCATACGCAGCATTTGATTGTGATTTTTGCAGAATTGTGAGTATGAGTAAAATTTCCTTGATTCATAAACCTCCTTGAGGTGTTGAGCATCAATCTTTGTCCATATTTTCTGCACTCAATGATTTTATGGCCAAATTCCTTACAATAAAAACAGTAACCATAGAAAAAATTTGCATACCTGATGTGAGGTTGTCTTCTCCATTTGTTTTCTTGAGGCAATCTCTTCACTGTTTGCATCTTTTGCTGGTTTGAATTACTCCTCCTTGTATGACAGTATGCAGCAATGTGTCCCAGCTTGTGGCAAACATAACAGGTAGCATTTCTCATAGGAGGGAAGAATCTCCCTTGATGGTTTCCAAATTTATTGCATTCTTTGTTACTAGAGGTTTCTTCTGATCTTTTTCTCCCTCATTACATGTTTCTTCTTTTGTACGAATTATTTGAGCTCGCTTTCATCGCTCCCCTTCTTTGCTTTTGCATAAAAATAATATTTTTTGTTTTACTTTTCTTTGCTTTTACTTGATTCCGTAGGTTTCAACCCCCGAAATCGTAAATTATCGACACACGAATCTTACAACAGAAAATAAACAATAGCGAGAGCATAAAACATAAAACACATAAACAGAGAGATTTTCCCCTAGATCCCAAATCGGGACGACCAGCTTGATTTTTCATTATATTCCTTTTTAGTGTTACAACACATATATATACATGCCAAAGCATACATAAACCCCAATCCATTAACCCTGGATTAGAACATAACCGTAGTTCTCTTGACCGGATCTACAAAAATACTAGGGGCCGAAAACCATCGTACCCCAAAACCATGTGCAAAACCATGCACAAAACCATGGACGCGGACTACCCGCCGGAAATTAAGGACCAAAAATTTTCGCTGGGGCGCTGCCCTGGACCCCAACAGGGGGGGCTACCACCCCCCCTGTGACCCCCCCATTGCGCCCAGCGCAAATGGGGTGCTATCGCCCCCCCTCTTACCCCCCCGCGCGTGCTTAGTCGTGGAAAGAATATAACACATACCCAATAGATTCTCCTTCATAGCCAAGTCCAGTTTTTATAAGAGGAGATCTTTGAGCATCCAAAATTTCATTCAACTTACCAGAGCTTGTTGTTTGAGAAGAATTTGTAGACACTTTACTTTGAGCATTTTCTAATTTCTTCCTCAGACATACTACTTCTTCTTCCAGCTTCTCTTGTTCCCAATTTTTATCCTTCATTTGCTGAATTAACATGTCTTCTATTTTCTTGGCTTCTTCAAGCTCTACCTTTAGCTGCATGAGGACTTCTAAATTTTTCTCTTCTCTTAAATGCTTGAGGATAATATCCTTTTGTTTTCTGTACTTCAATTTGAGTCTGTCAATCTCCTCTAGGGCACTTCTTAGCTCCCCCTTAAGGTCAACTTCACCTTCTTCTTCATCTTCCAGTAGGAGTCCTTCAAGTTCTTCCATGGCCATCAGTAAAAATTTAGAGATTCCTTCTTCACTTGAAGGTTCATCTAAGTCTTTAGATGCACTGCTGTCTTGTTGAGCATAGAAGGATTTTCTGCTGAATTTCTCTCCTTTCTGCCAGTTTTTTTATGTATTTTTCTCTGATTCTTGAACCTGATTCCTTACTTTCTTGTGAGGACACTTAGCAGCATAGTGTCCAACTCTTCCATAGTTAAAGCATTTGAAAGGAAGTTTACCTTTGTATTTACTCGAGCCTCTCTCCAATTTCTTGACAAATTTAGCTTCTTCTTCAGCAAAGCAAGAGCATATGTCTTCCTTTTCTTCTTTATTCCTTTCTATTTTAAAAGTTGCCTCCCTCGTACTTGGCTTCTTCTGTGGGAGCCTCATTTCATAGGCTGTTAGATTTCCAAGTAGCTAGTTCATGGTCAAGGTTTCCCAGTCAGCTGTTTCTTCTATGGCAGAAACCTTGGGGTTAAAGCTGGAAGGGACAGATCTTAGAATCTTTCGTACAATTACACATTATGGTATAGTTTCTCTAAGAACTTTCATATTATTAACAATTTCTGCAACCCTTAAGAAGATGCTGCCAATGTCTTCATCATCATTCATTTTCAAATTTTCAAAATGAGCTCTATATACTTGAATTTTGGCTGTCTTTACCTTTTTATTTCCCTCATGGATGTTTTCAAGAGTATCCCACATTTCTTTGGCATTTTTGTTGTGCATTACTTTGATGAATTCAGCCTTACATAGTTAATTTAAGATTGCATTGACGGCCTTTGCATTGGCCACAAATTCTTGTTTAGCTTCTTTCTCTGGATCAGTTGCCTTTGGGGTATATCCAAATTCCACAACAGCCCAAACTTCTATTCCTAGAGACATTATGTATGTTCTCATTTTGATTTTCCAAAAGGCATAATTAGCACCGGTGAAAAAAATAGCTTTATTGGCTGAGTTTCCTTCTTGACTAGCCATCCTGAGGACCTAGGATCTCCTTTCAGTGGCTAAATTGGTACAAAGGAACTTGGATCTCATACCAATTGTTGAATCCTTAGTTAAATTGAAGGGGGGGGGGGGGTGAATTAGTTTAACACATACATCAGCTTTTTATAATTTTCATCAACCTTTTGCAGCTTAATTTTACAACTAATTTTAATATTTGAACGGTCTTAATATGGTGCAGCAAATATTAAATTAATGAGACACCAAACTTATTATGAGAGTAGCAAACATTAAGTAGATTGAGTAGATCATATCAACACATAGGCAACACACATAAAGAAAGCAGATATAAGTGGAAACCCATAACGGGAGAAAACCACATCTTATTATTGTTGTGATGCAAAGGAAAGCTCCAACTCCCTCTCACCACTGATTTTATGTAGGCACCAACCCACAGGAGGCTCCAACCTCAATTCCGCAAGCTACAACTTTCAAGGAAGCTCCAACTCCCTTCAATTTTCTAAAGGCACCAACCTACAGGAGGCTCCAACCTCAACCACCTAAAACTGACAGCTATCAAGCTTCAACTTGATAGGGAAGCTCCAACTTCCTCAACTTATCAAAGGAAATGTTTGCTGATTTACCTTAGATATCAGCTCTATTTTGTAGAACCTCCTTCTGCTCCTCTCTTCCTTATCTTATCTGCCTCAATTTTCTATACTCTGAATTCTCTATCCTTACTCTCTCTAACCTCCCTATGCATATCAAGTTGATATTATATATAGAGTTCATCAGATGACTGTTTACATTCCTCAGGGAATTTGAAGTGAATAGTCTTGACTTTTTGCCTTCTACCTCCTTATTTATTTTTCATCTCATCCAGAGAAATATAGCAATATGTACTAATTTCAATATTACAGTGGGATTTTTGTTTTCCTCCAGAGACTTGCCAATGCATCACAAACAATATAAAATCAATTACAACATTTACATTCATTTATATTTCTGTAAATTCCATGACTCACTCCACCTCATTGATATGTTACATTCTGAATCTAATAAAGTAATACTCGGCTCATTTAACGTTAGACCATGCTTATAATGAAATATTCGGGCCCACATTCATATAACAACACAAATACATATGAACCCATGCGACCATAGTATTTTTAAAATTTGATTTAGACACATGCTAAAATGATTTTCTCGGGCCCACTGACCAACTTACCTCGACTAATCACTGGACGGATCTAACGGTCCATATGATGTCGCGCTCCAAGTGTTGATCGAACGATCACTACGCATTTTCGCGTTAATTTACGTTCTGAGTTTTAAGGCTTCAAACTTACGCGAAACTCGGTTTTCAAATACCGCCCTCTACCACGTGTCACACAAAGGCATGTATCACGTCAAAAAAGGTGTTACTGCTTACCTCTCACACGGGTGCACGAAACTGTTGGTTTTTCCTCCAAAACCATCGTCACTGTTCCTTCACGGTTTTGCATTGCTTTCTGCCTTAGGATTCCATCTCTCTTCAACTTCATTTCATTGTCTCGCCTTTTTATATGATAACCCCTATTTCATCATCATTTTTCCACAGTGCTTCCAAACTGAAATTAAAATAATCGTGTATAAAACAAACACCTTTTCTCTTTTAAAAAAAAAACTCACCGGTCCTATTTAATCTTTCCTTGCATGGTTCCATTGAGATGTAACATTCCCGTTCTAAATTCTCCATTGTTCTCCGTTCTAATTGGTCACACTATTAACTGTTCCATTGTAGCGAATAGTTTCCAACCCTTGCCCTTCAATCTCGTGCTATCTACACTTATGGTATTCAACTCTTTGGTGCTTCATCAAGGTATTATTCCCGTTCTACTTTATTTCTTCAGTGCTTTTATATATATATGAATTCTGCCTTTTTAGTCGTGCACAGGGTTAATTCATCTGCAAACTGTATAAAACCCCTAATACCTAAATAAACCTCTGTATTAAGTTCCTTCAAGCCCTTCCAATCTTCACTGCTCTGTCTCTCCAGTTCTGCTATTAAATGGCCCTCTTCTACTATCCTCACTACTTTGTAGCACCACCTCATCTGTCTCCTGTTGCCTCCTTTGCCAATGACAACATTTCCAACAGACCTGTGTTGTAGAAGATTCTATGCTTGAAGTACTTGTTGAACTCATTGGCACTGTAGTTTCCAGTGGTTCTTTTAGTTCTAGCTTTTCTCCTAAGGTGGATGCCACTATTGTGGTAATCACTGGTATTACTGAAGGAATAATAGGAGTCTCAGTCTCTTTCATAGTTTCTTTCTCTTGGACAATTTTTTCCATTTGAGATTCTATTTCTTTGATTTAAGTGGTTAGTTTGAGGATGAGATTCATCATCTCTTCTTTTTCACTTTGCTCTTGAAGGATCTCTTTACTCTGTGGGTGCTCACTTTGAGGAAGCTTAATCTGTTTCCTCAAAACTGAAATATCTTCATTCTTTTTCTTAATCAACAATTTACCTGCCTGCACATTAGAGGGGTCATATCCCACCTGTAAAATCAAATCCTCTAAGGATTTAATCCTTAGGTATTTATCATACAAAGAGCCTTTTTCCAGCTTCATTTGATCCTAAATGTTAATAATGGTATTTTTCAACTTAGTAGCACTTATAGCCTTCGTCACCACAGTTGAATATAACATTTTAGAGCTACGTCTGTGGAATTCAATTTTCTCTAGCTCATGCACATTTTCAGTATCTACTTCAAACTCAACCTTTTTATAGTCTACTATTGTATTTGGTGTTGAAGTAGTTGGCTGCATAAATGACATAATCATTTTATTTGTGGAATAGTCAAAGGCTCTCAGTAGCCTATTCTAATTACCTGGTTTTTGCTTGAGGAATTGAGAATATATATTTGATTTAATTTCCTCATTTTTCTGCGTTATCTGTTTATATTTTTCTTTTATATCTAAGTCTTTTTCCTTAGATGTCTGTGAGGAAGAATCACCCATATTTTGTTTCTCAATCATCTGGGTATCATCTTTATTTGTTGTTTGATCTTTTCCAATTTCTACAAGAGTTTCATTGATTATCATTGTAGCTTCAGCATTATCCACCTCTGGTTGATTTTTATCCTCAACATCAATTACCTTTTCTTTTCCTATGGAATTGAATTTGAGCCTTTTATTGTAAATCAAATTGAATTTTGTTTCTGTGGTTGTTTCAGCTATATATGTCCCTTCTTCTCTGCTTCTTTTAGCTGAATTTTCTAGTGGCTTTACAACTTCTAGGGCCTGTGTTGTAACCACTTGTTCTACTACCTCTACATTGATGACTGTATCTGTCAATGTGGTTTCCACCCATTCCTCTTGACTGGAAAATTTCTCAATTTCTGGTTTGGGCTCATGAATGAAGGGTGTAAGTTTACATTTTACCCTTAAATTACTAAGGATCCCTTGTGGATCATAGTTCCATGGAAAACTCTGTCGAAATTTGAAATCTACTAGTCTCTTTGAAATCTCTTTTTCTACATCTTTGTTATTGGTGATGAAAGGACCAATCTGATTTTTCAACTTGAATTGAGTATTTTTCCTTGCAGCTAAGAAGTTGATAGAGTTAGAATTTAAAATCTATCTTAAATATTGCAATGCAAAAACTCTCATGTTCATATTTTGGCAACTTATAAGGTAATAATTTGGATCCAAAAATTCTTATTTCTGTATGTTTTTCAAAAAGAAACCAATCTCTCATTTTTCTCTGTTCTAATAGTTGTAAGATCCTCTTCATTTGTTCATTGACCCTGGGTTGTTCTTCTTTGTACAAAATATTCATTATTGTATGGAGGAAAATATATGAGAAGTATGTATAACTGAATTCACTATTCTCTTTCCTTAGCAAGGAAGTCCAGAAGACAATAGATAAAGGCTACCTTCCAAGTCCATCTTTTGTAAATAAATTGGAAAATTTTCAGCTTGGAAGAATAAAAACAAATGAAACAAGTAGGAAGAATATCTAAAAACCCCTTCAGTGGGTAGTTTGGTAAGCTGGTGATGAATATTATCTGCTATAAAACTGGCATAATAAAAAATGAGTGCAGAGGGTTGACCTGGAGATATAGTGGATAGAAAGCCGAGAATGGATTCATCAATGAATCCATCTGTGAAATATCCCAGTATAAAAGATAACATGGAAATAATATGCCTTGACCCTTCGGGAAATTCGCCAGTTGAATAAGGAGGGTTCAATTTAGGGATGTCAACATGGGAAGGCATAAAATCCTGAAATATCATAAAATTCTTTGGGAAATCAAGGCTTAAGTACAACTGGGTTAAATATTCAATAGAAAGGGGGACTAAATGAGGATCAGATGGTAATTGCAGCATTTGATTTATGGATTCTGCTGTGATTGTAAAAAATACATCTATGTCTGCATTAACAATAGTTCTTTGGTCTGTTTCATAATGATTTTTACAAATTCTAACAAGATCTTGTCTACGATGAGTCAAAGGAACTACATAATGGGGAAAATGAGTCTCCTAGATAGGCATTCTATCTTTCTCTAAATATTTATCATAGCACCAATTATGGATTTCCAAAAGGTTAAATTCTACCACAAGGTCAAAAATCTTGTAGTCCATATCAGTTAATGGAATGGTTTCGTCAGCAACTATAGGTGGCTGAAGAGGATTGAATGACATAGTGGATTTGGCAGTGAGAGCTAGAGTGGCTTTAATATCCTTAGGATTTATAGGTTTAGGAGGTTTGGATCCTCTAGGCTTGACTGTGATTTGTTTTTTAGTCATTTTGGACCAACTACTGCAAGCTTAAACTGTTTGTAGTAGTGAATTTTCCTTATCGGAGGATATGAGCTGGAATAAGACAGAAAACGAGGGTTTTCTAAATAGGTTGACTAAAAATAGGGTTTTTAAGATGTCTGAGAGCTTTAAACCCTTTTATATATGTAAAATTTATCTTTTAGAGATCAAAATTGGAGGAAATTGGCTAAACAAGCGCTTCTTTTGAACTCGGCAATTTCTGGGAAAAACTGGCCAGGGTTTGGCCTCTTTTTAGGATTTTTTAGTTAATTTCTTTAAATAAAAACGCTTATTTGAAAACCCGGTTCTACGATTATGGATCTAAACTTTGAATTGTAGGTTTAGATTGGCGAGAAATACCTTTGAAATGTATGTATTTTATTTCTTGGAGGGTTCTTAAGAATTTGTGGTTGAATTTCAAGTCTGCTCTGAATTGTTGGATCAAGAAACTACTTTAATGGTCTTCAATGGGAAATCTATGGTTGATTTTGAGTTTCTCTGGGTACGAGTCAATAATTTTGATTAAAAGGGATTTTTTCTTAGTTAAGCGGAGTCTTTTAACAATTTGAAATGCATAAATACACATTAAAATGGTATATCAACGGTTTAAAACTTTGATATTTAACCATTGTAAATGCATTAATTGCCAGTCCCATCAAATGGAGGGCGATAACTTTGATTTTGAAATGCAAAACACGTAGTAGTTTTCGTGTTGGATAATCGTGGTAAGTTGTTTTTCTCTAAATGAACGTGATCGAATGGTGTTTTTCTACGTCGCAGGAGGCAGAAATGTCAAAACTGCCCATTTTGCGTCCGTTTGGCCTTCTGGCAGACGATCATGTTGTGAGCACGAAAGGGATCTTATGCCGTCAAATCTAAAAGGCTGAAGCGAAGGGCCAGGATTAGTTTAGAAGTTGCGGTCGAAAGTTATGTGGGACCTGTGTTTAAATTATATGCGCTGAGAGATGAAAATGGTTTTAAAACCTTCATACACTAAGTATTGGATTAAAGGTTTTATATTTATGTATACAAGGGGGGCTTATATATAGTTAAAATGGATTAAAATGTATGTGGTAGGGGCATGAGGCAGGATTATAGGGTTTAACCTAGGTTAAATTTATGTATAGTGTAAGGCTATTACATATCAGGGAGAAAACATGGGGAAAAACCTTGAGTTAAAAAGGTGACACAGGGAAGGATTAATGAGTATATTACAAAGGCAAGGGGGTTATTTTTTGTAGAAAACTTTATTTTGTCTTAATACATAGGATAAAACTGGGATGGGCAATATTTTTGGGCATTCGACACATAGGATATGTATGAAAGCGATATTCACATTTTTTATTTTATTATATAGTTTTAGACTTTTTTTGGAAGGTCTATAAACATAGGGGGTGGGGTATTTATTTAGTGATAGTTTTTATACCAAAGGGCATTTGATTGGAGTTTTTATTTAGCACATGGGTAATAACTTTGGTCAAAAAACTTTATAATAGTGGGTCTTTGGGGTATTTAGATATAGGGTATTAAATAAGTAGGATAAGGTAATTAGTTAGGGATTTAATAAAAATAGGTTAAGAGTTAATATTAAAGGGAAATGGAATATAACACAAAATATATAAAATCACTAAGTAAAGTGTAAGAGCAAAGCATAGCTTATCTTTTTATCATTTCACCAATACTTAGGATAAACGTATTTTTGAGGATTTTATGCATGTTTATGAAGGGATGAAGTTAATTACATGGGGTTTTATGCTTCATTAAGTAAGAATAAGTCTTTACTTATGAAGAGGACTTAAATGTATAAATGAAGTATAAAATAATGGTAAAGGGGATTTTATCATAAGAATTCAAAATTTTCCACTATTCAGTAATTGAGCCTTGGGTCCAGTCCCAATAGAAGTCAAAGAAATGCTCTGAGCCTCTTTGACTGGAAGTATAGGATATTGAATACCTACAAGGGGAGGGAAATTAGTAATTTTTTCCTGGTGAAGAATATTTACATGATTTTTCCCCCTTCTTTTTACCTACCCAACATTACTCTAACATTTTGTCTTCCTTGTAGTAGGTGCATTTAAACTTGTTACCTTGAAACATTTATTCTTTTGAAAGCATAAAACTATCTAATTCTACCTTATTTCATCTGAGGGCTCAGATTAAACTGATGAGCTCCTCATTATTCTCAACCTATCTACTAATTTATCAAGATTAAACTATCTGACAAAACTTTATTCACTATCTAAAACATGGAAATTGAAAACATGACAAGTTAAGTTTAAACAGTTTAACTCATCATGGATTATAGCATTTATTGACACTCTGCCATAATCATTTGTAGAAGTAAAAAGTAGTGGCATTTAAATTTCACATTTTCATGTTTATTTTCATCTTTTTTTCTTTTGGGTCTATATTTTTTAAGTCCTTTAACTTTTGTTTTAGGACTTTTTACCCTCTTTTTGATTTTTTGATTTTTTATTTTTTTTAAATATGGAAAGCAACTTGTAGAAAGCAAGTTATGTACATATTTTACAAGACCATCAAAAGTCAATTAAAAATCATGAATCCTATATTTATAGGACCCTAACGAAATATAAACCCCAAAAGATAAAAGAGAAATAAAACCTGAAAGTGAGCAAGATCAAATGCCACTACTTTTACTTTTACTACAAGAATAATGATTATGTGCAGAGTGTCAATAAATGCCATAATACATGATTAGTTAAACAGTTTAATATTAACTTTTCGTGTTTCAATTTCATGTTTTGATAGAGAATAAAGATTTTTCAAACGGTTTAAACTTGACAAATCAATAAATAGGTAGAGAATAATGAGGAGATCAACAATTTAATCTAAGCCCTCGGATGAAATAAGGTATATTTAGATTAGTTTTATGCTTTGAAAGAAAATGTTTTAAGTTTGCAAGCCAAAATGCACTTGCAAAATGAAGAAACGATGTTAGAAATACAAGATTGGGTAGGTAGAAAATAGTGGAGAAATCATGTAAATTATACATCATCGGGAAAAATCACTAATTTCTCCTCCTCCATGAGTATTCAATATTCTAAGCTATTAGTTAAACAGGCTCAGAGTGTTTCTATGACTTTTGTTGGGACCGGACACTGTAGAATTATATAACTTATGTGTTATATGTCCAATATTCTCCTTATCTCACACTATTTTAAATATGAAAAATACATAATCTATTTCACCATTAATCATTTGTGGAAATTAAATCAAGATTGCAATGCAAACATGAAACAATAAAAATTCACACACATTAACACAGTTGTTTAATGGGAAATCCTAAAGCTGAAAACCCCAACTATCTGTATATAATATATTTCATAGAGATCATGTAAAAATTCTCATACAAATCTGGTCATATCAAGCTCTCAGTACAATACAATCGCTACACACTAATCATGCCCAATCTTGCAAATCCATGCATCAATATTTGCCACCTACTAGCCTGCCTCTACTACGCAATCCCTGCTGAATAATGGCTCTGAATGAGTTCAAATTACTCCAACCTTGCTCACGCAATACTCATTAGCATCTCCACTAAGTGTTGGATGCAATCAATGCATCACAATAGTCACAACTGATAGTCAAACTTGCCCTTTCACCTATCTCTCCACTGGTCTCCACTGAAACTGCCATGCACTGTAGTTAACTAATGTATTCTTTAGTTGATTAATGAGTTATGATTTGTGAATTAATTAACTAATTAATTCACTCTACTATCACTAGTGTATCAATCAGTTAGACTAGATACAACTAGCTACACTGAGTTTAATTGAGTTAAACTGAATACAACTCCACCAACTACTTCTCCGACTCCACCAAACTCTGTCACTTGAGTTATAACTGAGTCCTCCATGGAATATCTCCAGTAAACCCTCAAGAATGAAGTAATTCCTTCTCTCAGCTATTGTGCCACATCTGTGCACTTAACTGAAGTGCTCCAAGAGAATAAGATAATGTTTAGAGTCCAAATATTATTAAAAGCTAACAATATTCGACATATCTATTTTTAGACTGGCAGTCTAAAAATAAACTCCACCCAATATGTCTAAAAATAGAATTCCATCTATTTTCCAACTTGACCAACCATCCACAAATAGCATCCTGCAACCCATAGAATATGATCGACATGTCTAAAATAGACATAGTCTAAAAATATACTTTGCGCCAAAAATAGCCTGTGGGCCCACTTAGTGTCGGTGACTCTTTTCACTGAGCTCATCATCTTGTTGAATCTCAACACTCCTTCTCAAAAATATAGGGATTATCTGCCATCCCGATCCTGTCTCTATGGTATTCGAATTTTCTCCTGATGAGCACCTTCATCAGAATATCTGCATCCTAATCCTTTGTAGGAATGTAAGAAAGAAACATGATCTTCTGCTGCACATAATCTCTGATATGATGGTACCGGATGTCAATATGTTTAGATCTATCATGAAATAATGGATTAACCGAGATTTTAATGCAACTCTGATTATCACAATATATCACAGTAGGATCTAAGTGAGAACTGAACAAACCAACCAGGATCTTCCTCATCCATATAGCCTCGCACGCAACCGAAATTACTGCCATGTACTCGACCTCCATTGAACTGAGTGCCACGGATCTTTGTTTCCTATTGTACCAAGAAATTGTTGTAGATCTGATACTCAAAATCCCTCCAGATGTGCTCTTTCTGTCATTTGGGCTTCCTGCCCAATCTGCATCTGTGAAGCTATGCAACTTCAACTCATCTGACTATCTGTACCACAATCCATACCTAGATTTTCCCCTGGGATACCTAAGATCACGCTTGCCTGCCTTCCAAAAGAGCTTGGTAGGCTTAACCATTTCTTGTGAAAGATGGTTCACCACATAGCATATGTCTAGTCGTGTATTAACTAAATACATGAGCGAACCAACCAACTATTGATAAACAGTGGCATCCACTACCTTTGCTGATGTAGCATCCTCTTTCCTCCAACCACCAGGAAGAGGAGTGTCGATAGGCTTGCAGCCTTGCATGTGAAACTTCTCCAGTATCTCCCAGGCGTACTTGCCTTGAGACACAAACAATTCACCTTTCCACTGCCAAATTTCCAATCCCAGGAAATGATGGAGGCCCAATTCCTTCATCTCAAACTCCTTTGCAAGATCTGCCTTGCATGAGTGTATCAACAGTTCATCACCTGTTAGTATTAAATCATCTACATAAAGAAAAAATATCAAAATCTTACCCTCCACCACAATCTGGTATAGGTTTTCATCTGCCTCACTCTTGGTGAAGCCAAGTCCAGTGAAATAGCTATCAATCCAAGTGTACTAAGCACGGGGTGCTTGTTTCAGCCCATATAGTGCTCTTTGAGCCTACACACATGCGACTCACTGCTAAAGATCTCAAATCCTTCAGGCTGCTCAATGTGCACCTCTTCCTCAATGATCCCATTAAGGAACGCAGTATCCACATACATCTGATGAATGTGCCAACCCATCTGCACTGAAAGAGCAAGGATGGTCTGTATGGAAGAATACCTTGTGACAAGTGCAAAGGTTTCTTCATAGTCGATCCCCTCGATCTATGAGAAGCCCCAGGCAACAAATCTTTCCTTATAATTCTCGAAGCTCCCATCAGTAGCTTGCTTCACTTTGTAGATCCATCTCGAACCTACCACTGATTTCCCTTCCGGCCTTGCGACAATCTCCCTTGCACTATTTCTGACAATCAAATCATACTCTTCCACCATGGCATCTACCCATGCAGGATCCTCCACAGCGTCCTCGAAAGAGGATGGCTCCATCACGATACACTTGCTCATTAGAGCCATGTATCAAGTAAATCAGTTAGGTGACCATCTCTTTCTACATTGTGATGTAGGAACTCCTACATTCTACACTGCATCAAGATTCAGTCGCTCAGCTTCTGTAGTGCACTTCCGCCCTCTGATGTTTGGCGCTGCATGAGTGGTTTCTTCCACTCCATGAACCTCCTCTTGTGGTTGATCCACATCTTCAGGATCATCTTTAAGAACAAGCACCTCCTCCTCTGCATGCAAGTGTAGCTCCCTCTCAAGTGACAACTTCATGGCTTTCTCCTCATGAAATTTTATATCCTGTCGCACGACAGTCATCCGGCTATCTAGAAAATACACACGATAATTGTGGGGTGTTTCTATGTACCCCACAAATATACCAACCTTTACGTTCATCTCCAGCTTCTTCCTGGCATCGTTCGTCACATGAATGTAAACAGGTGAGCCAAAAATCTTCAAATGAGAAATATCAGGCTTCTTACCAGAAAATGCCTCTTCGGGTGTAGTCATGCCAAGTACTCTATGAGGACAACGGTTATGCACATAAACTGCAGTGTTGCATGCCTTAGCCCACAAGTGTATGGGAAGGCCCTGATTATGCAACATCTCCCATGCAGCACCCACAATCGTTCTATTCTTTCTCTCCGCAAACCCATTTTACTGTGGGTTATGAGGCACTATTAGTTATCTTCAAATTCCTTCTTTGCTATAGAATTCTTTGAATTCACCAGAGATGTATTCACCACCATTATCACTCCTTAGAGCTTTCACCTGCTTCCCCATGTCTTTCTCAACTAGTTCCTTGAACTCACAGAACTTTGAGTATGTCTCGCTCTTCTTCTGCATGAAGAAGATCCAACACTTACGAGAAAAGTCATCAACAAATATCACATAATACCTATGCTTTACTGTTGAAGAAACTGAGAAAGGTCCACAAGGCACAACTATCCTTCTCATGAAAAGTGGTCTTCACAAATTTTCCCAAAGTACATCCCTTGCACTGATCTGACTACGCAAGTTTACCTTTAGGAAGCCCAGTAGAAATATGTTGCAAAATTTTCAAAGCACCATGGTGAAGATGGCCCAATCTCCTATGCCACAATTCGCCCTCATCCCAGCTCACCACTCCTTCTACTTTTCCTACCAGTGCTACACAGTCATCTACCTGCAATTGATAAATATTCTTAACTCGAATCCCTATCCTTCTAGTTTGACCAGTTGTTTTATGGCCGAGGAAAGCTTTTCCCTCCATAAAAATAACATCATAACCCTTGTCTTCTAGCATCACCACAGAGATCAGATTCTTCTTCAATCCTGGAACATGCATGACATCCTTCAAGATGAAAGGTTTACCGGACTCCCTCTCAAAGGTAATGGTCCCGATACCAGTCGCACTGTATCTACCATCATCTCCCATCTCGATGTGCACTCCAAGATCCTTTTCCTCCAGATCACTAAGCAAACTTTTGTCTCCGTTCATATGGAAAGATGCACCACTGTCCAGAAACCACACCGATCCCATCACACTTGAAACCAAGCATGCGATCAGATAAAAATCCAGTTCAAACTGCCAAGCTAAGGCCTCTCCAGCTAAAGATCTAGCATCTTTCTTATTCTTCTTCTTCTATGGACAGTTAGTGGCAAAATTTCCATGCTGGTGACAGTGAAAACACTTCACCTTGGACAAATCATGCTTCTTACATTTCGCACTGGATTGAGAAGGATTTTTCTTCCCCTTCCCTTTCCTTGCTTTGGCATCCAAAGCGCAATTTTCTTCATCTTCATTCTTCGATGAAGATCCATCCCTGGTACCCCGCCTTATCTCCTCCTGCACAAGATCCGACTAAAGTTGCTCCTATGCTGGCAGTTTCTCCCGCCCATTGATAGAATCTTCATAGCTATGCCAACTCTTTAGAAGCCCAAGGAGAGCCAAGCTCACCAAGTCTTCTTCATCAACAGCAACCCCCACACTTCCCAGCTCATCCTTGCAGTGGAAAAACTTCGTGAGGTATTTCGGAATACTGTCGCATTTCTCCATTTTTATTTTTCTAAGCTTATCTTTAAGTGCCAACTTCCTCTGGTCACTTCTACCTTGGAACAAGTATGTCAAAGTGTTACACCATTTTTTGGTCATCTAACCTATTATCATTAGATGGACCCAAGTACACCATGTAAGACCAATTTTACCCTAAGTAAAATTGCTTTCACTATGTAAAATAACTTAATAAAACACATTTATTAGGTTGTTTATGGTCTAAACAGGAAACCCCAAAGGGAAATATTAAACGAATCTATATTTGTTTAATTTTCCTCATGGAATAATTAATTAAACAATAATTTAATTATTATTCTAGGTCATATTTAACCCAAAACAAGGAAATTAATTAGATAAATCCTTATTTATCTTATTATTTTCTAGGAATAATTATTTAAATCTTATTTAAATAATATTCCTTGTTAAATATGACTAAATCATTTGTAAATAATTAAATAAATCATTATTTATTTAATTACCATTAAACCACTTCCTCAAAATAATAAATAAATCATTTATTTATTTATTATTTACAAATAAAGGGATTTGACCCAAGTCAAATACCTTTTCCCTCCAACAAATATAATAAAATATTCCATAAAAGTTGGATCTAGATTTGGTTAATATTATTTTAATCATGCACAAAGATCTAGAATGACCCAATATTTTGTTATAAATAGAAGGGTTTTCCCATTCATTTGTGACCTTTTGTTGCCTATTAGATCACTCTGGATCTATACTCTTGGTCTGACTTTGAACCATTATTATTGTCACATTTTCCATTATTTGCTTTTTCAGCTCCCTTCGAGTTCTATGTTTGTCTGGGTTTTCTACACCAACAAGAGAGAGAAATGCTAGATATGAAGCCCTGAGGACTTTCAAGAACCCATCCCATTGAGGAGAATTGGAAACACCTTTCTTGTTTTCCTCCCAGGTGCCCTTAATGTAAAATTCTTTCAAAAATATTGTGCTTGTCTTGTCTGTTGGATGTATGGAGCAAAACCTTATTTGCACTGCTTAATGTCTTTTTATGCATAGATCTGGATTTGTACAACATTTTTCTTGATCAACTAACTGCAGATCTAAAGATATTGGTAGCCATATTTGATGTTAGGGCTATAATTTATGCGTAGCTAAAGTGGTCTTTTTTCATGCACTTCGAAAAAAGATTCATATTAACAGTTAGCGACTCCACATGGGGTTTCAATTACAACTACTATCGTTTTTCATATTCATGCATATCCACCTACTTCAGACCCTAGGGTTTCTTTTTAGCTTTTTTTTTCTATTTTTATGTTGTTTTCACCTATAAAACCCTCAAAAATTAAAATTTCTAACTTCCATGTGTTTCTGGCCCTATTTCACAGGTAACCGACATCAGCCGCAATTGAGATGGCAACTTTTTCTGAAATCTGCCGCTGAGACACCCGAAGCTGCAGATCGCACTTTTTGGCCCAGAACCTGTGACCTAGACTATAGGATGCACTTTTCAGCCCAGAATCTGTGACCTAGATAGAAAATAGGTCAGAACCTACAATCTACACTTTTTCTGCAATTTTTCTGCAATTTTTCTGGGTTTGTCTAAAGCTTCTGTCAGGGTTTTCCAGCCTCTGTCTCCACCCGTTTAGACCTGTTTCTGATTTTTTTTACTCATTAAAGTGGGAATATAGCCGCCTAGGGCTTTAGTACCCTCCACTTTTTGTGAAAGATTTTTAGTTGTTTCAGACGTCTGAATTTTCAGAGTTTCAGCCTTTTTATTTTCAGATTTGATAGCTCACCCTCAGATCCCTTTTACATCAGCTCTTCTCCCTTTCAAATCACCTCATATAGTTATTTTTGGGTTTTCCTCTAGGGTCACCTCCTTGTCCCTTCTACCTTTAGTTGATTTCCTCCTTTCTTGCAGCAACCTTGCCTCTGCCTCTTTGTTGTTTTCTGCACCTCTTTCCAGTAGATTTCTCCTTTAAATCCCTGTCCCTCCCGACCTCGGATCTATTGGCCCCTTTTGAGTGTGTTTTGTCTAGATTTTTTTTCCCTCTTTTAGACTAGTTTTGGGAGACCCGACTTCTTGGGTTAGATCGATGCATTGTTAGCTGTTAATTTTCTATTATTTCAACAATATATACTCTTCTCTATAGATTTATTTTTAGTTAGGCAACACACTTTTTCTTTTACTCTCAAAATGTGTGGGTTTAAAAATTAAAATTAACACACACCACGCAGTAACCCTAGCTGAAGAAGAGCCTGGTTAACACAGTCAGGCGAAGACTTTAAAATCAATTGACACTGCACCTCTCTGCCCTTGTTTCGACATTGTAATCACTTGATTCTGCACCTCCCTACCCTTTTTGTTCATTCTTCTTCCCTTTGTGTCATCATCATTGTGCCCCCAAGGCATATATCCCAGAGACTTCTTGGCCTTCACCCTCAGTTTCCGGTTGGTCGACTTGCTCCTTCCTGCTGTCGTCGAGTTATTCCTCCCCCGTGTCTGCACTCCGACTCCTCTTCTGATTCTTTGGGTTCTCCCCCTACTTCTGGTTCTCCCCATGTTACCTTCACCATGTCTGGTCCATGGCCTAATGCTAGCGGCAACCCCAACCCTAATGTTGGGAATTTTACAAGCGAAACCACCACAGGAACTACCTCGACTGTCCCTTTTCTCCCCTATATGGCAGGTCTCAGTCTCCTTTATTTCAATCACTTAATCAATAATCCCATCTGCCACGATGTTGGTTGGCCTTCTATGCCAACCAAGCTCCCCTCTGACATTCCCAAGTTCGAAGGCCTTGCTGGAGAAGATCCCTCCAACCATATCTGATCTTTCCACATGTGGTGTTCATCCAATTCCATTACTGATGATTCCATCCATCTTAGATTGTTCCAACGCACGCTTAAAAGCAAAGCTTCTAAGTGGTATGTTGATCAAGCCGCCTCTTCCCATACCACCTTTGCAACCATTGTCCAAGCCTTCTTATCTTATTTCCATCTCCCTCTCCGATACTACACTGGTACCGAACTCTTGACTTCTTTCCATCCATCATCTGCGACCCGCCTTTCCACTCATGTCCAGGAATGGTGGAGAAGAAGGAGCTTATGTAGAGCTCCTACCTTTGAAGATCAGGTCTACATGGACTAGTTCCTTAGATCTCTCTTACCTGCCATCGACAAAGATGTCGCATCCCAGTTCCCTTAAACTGAAGAAGCCACCCTCCAAATAGCCTTGAAATATGACCTCATCTATGCTCAGTCTGGTTATGTTTATACCGTCCTTCCTGACCTCCCCACACCCGGTGGCGCTAATGCCTCGGGGGCATCTCATTCTGTCGACGGTATTTTTGGAGCTCTTTCACATCTGTATGCTCAACCTCCTATGGGCTATGGTCTCCCTCCAGCAGGGGCCAACACCTCCAGCACTTTTCCCCCTCTAGGTAGCATGTATCCAAGATACAACATGCCTCCTCTTTTTGCCCAACCTCCTACTTGCATTAATGTTTCCCAACCTAACCATTATCCTTATCTACAGCTTGGTTCTCTTACCCCTCCAGCATTTTCACCTCCACCTCCCTTGCCTTCTCAACCCCAGCAACTACCACCCCCTCCGGGGCAAGTATTTGCACAGCAGGGTGTGACTAATCATCCTCCTTCTCAAAGAAAGAGGAAAGGCAATCAAAATCAATCTGCCCCTGGTAACCATGGACCCAATCCTTCAGGTGTTGACTCTAACACTGCTAGCCAGTATCAGGGCACTCAGCCCAAGCTGGACAGACCTCTTCGTACAAATAAGCCTTGTTCGTGTTGTGGTGTTTACAGTAATTACACTCACAATTTTCCCCTCTTACCACAGATGCGGAAAATGTGGGATTCTTAGGCTACATTGCGAGGACAACATGCCTCCCCTACTGTTCCCCCCAATGCAGCTACTTCTCAACTGGCTGTGTTTATCGATCCTTTTCCTCAGCAAGGATTCATGGCTACGCAACCACCTCACGGACCAGTAGCCACTCAACCTTCCCCTTCTGGTTCCTCCGATTGCTAGATCCTCATGATGAACTCTGATACACCTTTACTCGTCGACCTTAACCTTCAAACTCTGTCTCATTAGTACCCCAAGACTCCTGCTCTGTCTGTCCCCGAGTCACCTTCTTCAAGTTCTACAGAGCCTCTTTCGACATCCAATGGTCCCTTGCATATCCCTCAGCCCAAAGTTGAGGTTCATACCAAGGTTCCTAAGGGCCCATTACGTCGAAATGCTACTTCTAGTCGAGCTACTCATTCGTATAGCATAGTAGATGATTTAGTGGAGTCTCCTGCTACCATTTCAACACTGGAACTCCTCCAGTCATGTCCTTCTCAACGGAAGGCTCTACTATCTTCCATGGGCACTGTAGATCCTGCTGATGACCAATTGATTATTTTCGACGCCCGTCAATAAGAACATCCTCCCCTTCATGCTTCCGTAGCTTTCCAAATCCCCATCAAAATCTGAAACGCTAATGTTTCTCGGTGTATTATTGATGAGGGGGCATCCACCTATGTGATGTCTGCTTCGGTTTCTAAACAACTCAGATCTCCTGAGTTGTCCCCTTCCACAATCACCCTTCGTGCATGGGACGGCCATGCCTCCCATCCCATTGGCCTATTCTGTAATTGTCCTATCACTCTTGCAGGCAAGACTGTTTTCATTAACATTGAAGTCATCAACACCCCTCTTGATTATAACATTCTCTTAGGGTGTAGCTACACCTATGCCATGTTTTTTGTCCCATCCGCGGTTCACCGCGAGATGTTTTTCCCTCATAATGGAAAGATAGTCACCATTGACCAGTTGACATATCATGAGCCAAAATCTCAGACCTCCCTTGAGTCGACCATCTCTTCTGTAGCCAATAAGAAAACCAACAATTCTTTGACTAGTGTCTCTCCCTGCGTCTACAAAGACTCCTCCTTGTTTAGAAAATTCCCTGGTCTTCATCCTCCTCCTATATCTTATCCCAGCTCAGTGAATGTTTTCATGATGCAATCATCTTGGGCTGACCTTAAGCGGCCCGCTTCGGCTAGTCCGCAAACTCAACCTCAACCTCACTTGCCGGAACCTGCTCCTAGCCCTTCGCCTCAGCCAGCCAGACCTCTTCCTTCTGGCCCTTCTCCTACAGCTGGTACCCATGAGCCCCTCTATCCTCCTGGGTTGGTTGCACAAGGTCTCAACCATCTTGGAGCCTTCCCTCCTGGCCATTACCCTGCTGGTCAGATACCTTTCCTTGCTCCCCCTCTTGGATTCTATTCAGACCCCATCATGGCCACCCTCTCTGTCCCCAATTTGACCTTGGGTATACCCATCTGGTACCTTGATCCTCTAGCTGCTACCCTGCCTGGTCACCCCACACCTTACCTTGCTTTGACACCGGTCTAACCGGTTCCCCTAGCATCATCCATTGCTACAGTACCACCAGCACCTCAACAAGACCCTTCTACTGTTGTGAGAGCTTCGAGAAAGAAAGGAAAAGCTCATAAGGGGGCATCCAAAGACAAAGTTACCCTGACCAACCCTAACCCTCCTATGCCCGCAAAGCCTTGTGCCTTGTGTGATGTCATCGTTCATGCCACCCATACTTGTCCCGAGTTACCTCGTATTAAACCCATGGCTAAAGTCGTGTTCCCTGAGTCTACAGTCTCTGAACCCTCTGTTTCTTCCTCGTCCGCAGCCCAGAACCCAAAGAATCTTCGCACCAACAAACCCTGTGCTCTATGTGGTGTCCATGACCATTATTCCCACCATTTTCCTCACCTGACACATTACTGAGCCTCTTTATAGGTCATTCGTGAGTATGAGGTTAAACAAAATCAATCTGCCTCTCCCATCCACACATAGTATGCATCCAGTCAGCTCGAGGATTTACCCACTCCCATTGACATTCCTCCTTCTGATGTTGAGATAACGGAGCCTACTACCACCATCCTCTACCTATCCTCCTCCATGAGATCCTCAGAGAATATTCCCATTGGATCCTCCCCTCTTGTTTCGCTTGACTCCTCTTCAACGGCCACCTTGGGGTCAACATCCTTTGACCACCTATTTACTTGTTCTTTTGTTTTCCCCCATCACGATCCATATGCGAGCCTTTTTTCTCATGCTGATGATTTCGGTAGCTTTGCCACATCATGTAGTTTTCCTTCCCCTCGTCATCCCCTCTTTTCCCGTCATGATGACCTCATAGAATCCTTCTCCACCCTTGACCTTTTCTTTCCCACCCATAACTGGGATGATACCATCCATATCTATGATTTTCTCTATAGCATGAACACCAACTATCCCTCCTGTAGCCCTCATACATCACCCTCTAGTCATTTTATGAGTCATAGCCATCCTATCCAGACTACTCCCTCCCATAGTTGTCGTTTGACGTCTACTATACACTCACGCTGCCATCATTGTTCTTCCTCCTCCCATTTCTTATCCTGTGACACTATTTCGCAGGACCTCCTGTCCACACCTTATATCGGCTACGCCGATGTTGCAAGTCGCTATTCCTAGAATCTAGCCTCAGCAGCTTGGGCCATCTTCCCCCTTGCACACCCTCGTTCTCTCCAATGGGGTCTACATTGGTACTACCACCAATAATCAGGCAGAATATGATGAATTGTGTTGCCTCTTAGTCGATGCCCTCTCTCATCACATCCTCCATCTGCATGTTTGTTTAGATTCCCTGCTTCTTGTTATGCAACTCAATGGTGTCTATCGTGTGCATAATCCTATCCTTTTTAGACGATATTTACAAGTGAAACTTTTGATACGTGAATTTAGAGTCATTACTTTTAGTCATGTACCTAGAGAACAAAATCACTATGTAGATAGCATTGCAAACCATATTCTAGATTGGCATTTATCACACACATTTCCTACAAGACAATAACATTTAAAATCATCAAAACGATGCATATCCATAATATGTGTCATACAACATGTTTTTAGAGTCCATCTACTCTGATACATATGACATGCGCATAGCATGTTACAAAAAACAAAACTCAAAACTGGGGGGCACCACTTGCCCCTACATACACACTAGGGGGCACCACCTGCCCCACATCTAATCACTATCTGGAGGATCCCGAGCCAATGGCTCTGTTCCCGCAGCTCGTAGATCACGCACAGTCTGACCGGCCATCGCCATGCATCGCATGACACCTCGCCATTCCAAGGGTAACCCAATACATAGCTCTATGTACTGGTCGTCTAATTCTTGCTGACCCCGCTCTGAAACACCAGTCAGCAGCCCCTCATATCTATGATGGATGTCCTCTAGGAGGGCGGTCATATCCTCACTCTATGCCATTCTCAATCCACTAGCACCTGCAGTTCTTGATACTGCAGGTCGTCCCATATATCTAGCCGGATTTACCAGAGCTATATCTGCATACCAAAAGTATAAGAATTAGTACCATATATATTATTCACAAACTTTAAAATGCACATAAAAAATTAGTCACTTTTCACTTACCATCGGGCCCCCATACTCGACCAGGCGGAAGTGGCAAGTCCAAATCTCCACAATAGCTCATCCCACTATAGGGATAGTCATCTATGTACAATGGCATTAAATCCCAATGGGTAAAGAACTCAAGTCGAAACACCCATCCGACCGCCCCTCCTCCTCCTCTACAAAGTAGTTGCCCCCACCCGTGCATCCTGGGTTCTCTCGGACCCCCATCTGGTAGCTATACACGAGATCACAAGGTCGAGATCTTCTCTAAAAATAAGGAGCACAATACGGTCCCATACGAGCAATCATGGTTCACTTGCTGTTTGCAAAGCGACAGTTGTTGTTTCAACAACACCAACATCATCTGGGCCCACTCATAGTAGGTCCCACTCAACACTTTCTCCACGATCATCATCTGTCCCCCAATGATGTGATGAAGCACCTGGTTGCCCAAGATCCGCAACACCGCTACGGCTAGTGCACGGGTCTCTAATCTCTCTAGGTCCCCGATCGGTATCTAATTCCCTTTGACTTGGAGGCCTGGTCGGTAATGTCGCTCTATCGAACAACATCGTTGACGATACTATTTGACTAAGTCTATTTCAATGCACCCTAACCATAATAGCCACGAAATGGTATGTGGACCAACCATATGCTACACGTGGAACGTTTAGTGCCCTCGCTATTGCATTCCTTACCTATTTTTAGCTACCCATCCACCACGATTATAGAATGGAATTGTTGACCCACTTTAGGCAAACACCCGCCATCCATATCTCAGACCATCTCCACGAATGGAAACGGCATCGTAGTTTGTGAAAATCCAAACTCGATGATCGATTTATGTTATACATTTTCTTGAAAACTCTCACCGTAGAGATTTTGAAGGATGTGGTGCAACAAAATCCCATATCCGAAGAGGACGCCATCAGTAAGGCCTAACAATTCGAGCTGATCTATACGCAGTCAGGATATATTTATAATATCCTGCCTAGCGCCCCACACCTGCAAACTTACAAAGAATTTCCAAGTGCGTCGAACTACACAGATGGTTTGATTAGGTCATTGACCCAAAATCTCCTAAGCAACAGTAGTCCATACCCTAGTTATGCATCTATCAAGGACATACCACAACCCGGCTATCAAAGTCATTATGCACCTTTGAGAAACATGACTAATAGGGCGTCATGGTATCACCATCAACAGGGAGGTTTGTATCCTCCAGCTCAAGAGACCCAATATGTAGCTATACGTGGTGACGGAAGAGCTACTCCCCAACATCCATTTATAAACAAGGGACAAGGATCGTAATATGGCTAGTCCCCAACACAAAACCCACCTATGCAGACTAATGCATAGGTGAACTTTCTGCAACCTTCCCAAGCTCAACCGTGCCAAGCATACAATTAGGAGAACCCAAATTATCCTCCCAACGCAGCTAATAAAAAAGGAAAAAACAAGACTAAAGGAAATCTTGGAGAGGGGGGCAACAATCAAGAACGCCCTTTGCGATCTCAGGCCAAAGGCAACTCCAATCAAAATTAAAACCAGGAACCAAGTAACCCCCAAAGGCAGAACAAGAGGGAAAATCTTTGGACAAACCACTCTTGTTCAATCTATGGTGTGTACGACCATTACACTCATCACTATCCCAACCTCCCTGAGTTGACGAAGCTTCAAGGTAACTAGGGATAAGGGGAATCCTCCTAGCAGATAGCAGTTATGAAGGAGCCTTTCCCCCACTAAGGGACAGTTAGCACTCAACAAAAAAATCCCGATGATTCCGAAAAGAAAAGCCATGAAATCTACATAACTGGTAAATAAATGTTTTTTCAGACACGGAACTGAAATTATGATACCCTAGTAGACACCAACTTGTCAGGGGCTAGTACAAGTGTACCAACAGCACCTTTGACCATATCAAAGATGCCTATTGAACCTTTGCCAAAAATGGACGAGGGACCAACTAGGCGAGTAGGAAACCATTCCAAAGCAACCCATAACTATAGCATCGTGGATGATCTAGCTCAATATCCCACTGCCATGTCAACTTTTGAGGTATTATAATCATGCCCAAAGCAAAGGAAAACCTTACTTTCTATGTTAGGCGCTATCGACCCCACTGATTCACACCTAATAGCTTTTGATTTAGACAAATCCACCCCTAGGCTTCCTTCAATGGTTGCCTTTCAAATACCAGTGTTAGTTCAAAACATCACCATCCATCGATGTATAATTGACGAGGGTGCGTCCACATGCAGCATGTCAAAGAACGTCTGGCAGAAGTTAGGGTCTCCTGAACTAAAGCCTTCAGAAATCAGGCTTAGAGCATACAATGGATTCCCTTCAGCCCCTGTCGGTCTCTACCAAAACATCTTGGTTTTCTTAGCTGGCAAGACGGTCCTTATAGACATTGAATTCTTGGATGCTCACTTTGTCCCTATATTATGTGCAGTGCTAGCTTGTATGAGATCGACCACAGTTCGCCTCTCCCAAGAATATGGCTCGAACAACGAATCCATGAAAAAATTGACAACTTAGGAATATGTGACGAGTAGATCCATCCTCTTTTTGTCAGCTGAAAAACAACCAATCAGGAAACCCTTAGTTACCCCTAGATGTTCTCTGTGGACAAGACCAACATGTGCATTGTGTAAAACTTCCAATCATATGGTCGCCACTTGCCCTGACTTAGAAGTGCTACGATGCTGGTACCCAGTCACGCCATCTAGCGATGATCCAAGTGGATTAGACAGGTACAAGTGGCCTAAGTTCAAAGGCTCAAAAATAAAAGTGTTCGAAAATCTCTCGAACTAGGTTCAAGTTGTAGATCTCATCATTTTGATTCCAACTACGCAGATGACACTCAATTGAGTCCGTATGAAGCAGTTAGGAACAGTCAAAGTTTGAAGGTTGACTTGGTGATGTGGCACCTTAAGGAGGCGATAATTTGGAAGAAATCTGGCCACCGGATTCCAGCTAACATGGCCGAATTACAATCAAATTTGTGGGACAATTAATTTGTCTCCTTCGGTCAAATTCGAGAAGATTCGAAAAGATGCAGTGGTTTTAATAAATGAAAAAAAAATGGGTAAGGCGGGCCATGACCCCCGACTTAACCCCCCCCCCCCCCCCCCCCCCCAAACAAAGACATCATATGTTATAAATGGTTAGTCTAAATTTGTAAGAAATATCTAAGTTCATTAATGACCCAAATATTACTTTTTCCAAAGTGGTTTATCTGAAAAGTATAAAATATTTACCGAAAAATGTGATTTCCATGCTTAGTGATATGCATTAATCAAGACCATAATATTTACTCAAACCAAATCATTTTCAATGGAATGTATATAGATATTTGAAGAATGTGTAAGTGGGAGAGGATTAATGGGTTGGAAGTTGAAGACCCAGAGGATATGATTGAGTCTTTAGCAGAAGACTTAACATGGAAAAATATTGATGGGGACCAAGTTGCAGTTATTCCATATTGTTGACTTGATGATTTTATAAGAGGAGAGGAATCGATTGAATCTATACCCACTCAATTTCATCTTTATTCTCATCGAAGTAAAAAAGTAGAGCATATCAAATAAACATATTGTTCAACATATCTGGAGTACGCTATGTGAGTCTTTATCTATTTATCAATATACGTATAATTTTTTACAATATGCATATATGTTATATCTAATTTGTTGTAAAAAATTTATATACAGGTATTGGTGTGCATATGCTCTGAAGTGCAAAAACCAAATTATGAGTGCATCCTCAGATATAAAAAAAAAATGTAGTTGACAAGAAAGTATTAAAGTTGGTTGTCAATGTCACTTCATTGTATGACGACTTCAGGTTAGACCAAATGATGTTGTAATAATATATACTGCATGTAGGCATATTTATAAATCCAATGTTGTTTGTCATGGAAAAGATGCAATTGGCAGACCTACGAGATTCAGTTATCCACCACATTTAAAAAGGGATATGTGATCTATTTTCCAACATTTAATCCAAAGAGGTTTTCATGTTACAATGATATGGGACAAGTTCATCTCCGATGTGAAGGATGGATTTGGTGAGTTATACGCAGGGACATCTCAAGATTCATATATGACAAGACAAGATATATTAAACATTTACAATGATACCATAAGGCTAGAGTATGTTAAAGATCAAAGTGATCTAAACAGTGTAGAATGTTTGTATAAGGAACGCCGTGAGAGCTTTTTCTTCTACTAGAAACAAGATCTTGTTGAAAACATCCCTTTTATTATAGGCATACAAACAAAGTGGATGCACTCAATGATGCTAAAATATTCTCACAATAATATAATCTCAATGGATTCAACATTTAGTACAAACAAGTACGGGGTGAGTACAAATTTATCCTAAAATTGATTCATTTATTCAACCTCATTTTAATGCATGTAACTTATATAAATATAATTATGTACATTGTTTGTAATGTAGTATCAACTTTACACCTTAATGGTTTTTGATGAACATTGCAATGGGGTTCCAGTAGCTTGGGTGATATCATCACGCAATACTATAGCTGATATTTCTAAATGGATGTCAACTCTCTTTGCCATTGGGAAGAAAAGGCGACTAGATTGGCATGTTCAAGCCTTCATCACAAATGATGCTACTGCTGAAATTGAAGCGTTAAGGTGATGTGTTTATTCTTTAATAAGAAACATAAAAATAATTTTAATGTATATTCCCTCTAATAAATTGTGTTATTCCAGGTCTTCAATCAAGTGTAAAATATTACTATGTGTGTGGCATGTTCGTCATGCATGGTTGAAGAATGATGGAAATAAAGTCCAAGGAAGGGAAAACCAAATCCATAATTTTCATTGTTTAGGAGAAATTATGCATACATCTAAAGATGATGAATCTATAAAAAAGACAGTTGAAAGGTTCTTTGAAAGATTCAGTTACCATCTAAGGTTTTTGGAATATTTTAAAACAACTTGGTTAGCCAACAAAAAAATATGTAAGTTTCTTGTAACTAGCTTTAATGACTCTATTTTTCATGTCAAAAGTATTACTAATTCATAGATAATAAATTTCTTTCTACAAATATGTGGGAAAAACCATACATAACTTTTCCACATTCTAATCAAGATACAAATAATTCCATTGAATCTTATCATTGACATATCAAGGAAAGGTAACTAATTGAAAATAATAACGCATGCCATAGACGTGTTGATTGGTTAATATATGTGTTGTTGACAAAGTTTGTATCATATTACAATCATATGCAACGTTTAAAAGAAGCTGCTTTTGTACGGCCTAGAAAAATCGAGGAACAATTGAATTCATCCAAGTGTAGAGCTAGCCAAATCCTAAATGAAGATTGTGTGCTTGAAGAACAAATTAACAATGGTTATTGGGTCCATAGCCAAAATAAGGACACACGTGATATTTGGTACAATGTCATATATAAAGGTTCCAATCTACACTTCTGTAATTGCAATTGGGCCTTGAATGGAAATTTTTGTAAACATGTATTGAAAGTTGAGATGTTGGTGAGTAACTTTATTTTGGATGAAAATGTACTACCTAATGTCACTAATCCTACTATAGAAAGGCCTACAATTTTATTTGATTTGAATGAAACACCCATATTGGACCTAGAAATCCAAATGGAGCTTCCGCCATGCTTTTATTTTCCTCCCAATATGAATTATTATAACGAAACAAGCATTTACAATGTTGAATCAACCAATGTACGACAAAATAATGAAATATTTGAAGATGATGAGATGAAACATGTTAAGTCGTCAACTCATGAGAAATTGAGATCCATAATACCTACAAATTTGGAGCAAGCAAATGCATTGGACAGTTTGGTAGAAAAAGCTTGTCAAGAATACAACATAATATTTTTCAATACTATAACTCCATCTAAGATCACTACTAAAAGAAAACATAGATTCCTGAGCCCAGTCAATAAGAAAAGGCAATTTGGGCGCAAGTCAAAATCAGGGAAAGATAAACCACATTTTGAAAAGGTTGGACGAGTTCGTGCAAAAAAAAAGAAACATGGATGAGCAACTGGAGTTATATTCTAAACACCAAAGAAATGTGGGCCACATGCCTGAGTTAGTGCAACATTCTATTATACAGAAAAATGTTATTCAAATTTGATGGCATGCATTTTTTTATGTGAAATATGATATATTATCATTTTTTATGCATTTTCATAACTATATGAACTTTTTTATCATTACAATCGAGGGACCCACATCTCACAACGTTCCAACTTGTTGACTTCAATTATTTTATAATCATGTTGGTGGAAAAAAATATAGCACTAGGAAAACTGCTCTAGTCATTAGCATCCCAATTTTGTCTCCGAGGGTACTTCCTCCTATTGTAAAACCAATGGGGATGTATTGTCGCCCACACCGACCATCTTTCTCCTTCACAAACTCTCCCATGCCTATAACCACCTCCCCAAACCCTTCTCAATTCCCACCCCTACCATTTATTCATCCACCCTTCTCATTGTTTCAATCATCCACCCTTGAAATTACAATTCCCCCCCCCCCCCAAGGGTGATCCCTCGCCCTAGGGTGATTCCCACTATTGTACAACCGGTGGGGGTGTATCACCACCCACACCCACTACCTTTTTCCTATTTCACTTCCATCATGCCTTTATCCATCACCCATGAGCCATGCCTATATGCATCATCAAGTGCTCCACTATTTGCCGAGGAAGGAAAATATACTCCATTGCCTTAGATCTTCATGGTGAGAATGAGTAGTTGATCAAAATCTTATCATGAATTTACGAAATTGATTCTATGCATTTTGGATTTTACAACTAATTGGTTATTGAACTTTTGCAGCAATATCAATTTTGAAATGCACTTCAGAGTGCTAAGCATGGCGAGGGTGACATATAGACCCAATTTATAAATCAATCATGATGTCATTTTTCCATTATGTCATTTATGGGCATGACCTTCCATTATCTATGTTGGAAATGAAGTTCCTTTTTCTAAAAGAGAAAAATCTATAACTAGACCAATTTGGAATACAAGTACAAGAATTTGAACTTGATTTTATGACAATGTCTTCATTGGATTTTAAATTCATGATGTGGATTTAATGATATATTCTATCAAGGTTACATTACCTTTGATGAATGTAGTGAGAATGGATTTATTTGTTTCATTTACAAATTATCAAGTTTGCAAGTTAAGTTACGTTTAAATTTATATATTACTCAATGTTGCATGCATGGACAACCATATCATTACCAAGGAACTCTGGTTAGTTATAATAATAGTTGTATCATGTACATGAAGAGAGCATATATATGGATTCAGATTTATTTTAATTTTGAGTTTATGAGAAGGAAAACTAAAGTTTTAAAGTACAATATACATGCCTTACAATAAAATCTGCAAAAATAGATAAAGGTTTTAGCCTTTACCACTTCAATACTAGCATTTAAAGATGAAAACTTTATTGGTAAGTGGTGTAGTATTATTTAAGGTTTTTTTTGGGTTTTATATACATTTTAACAATTCCTTTATTTATCTTTAAATAGAGCACAAAACATATTTATGGTAAGAATACAAATAAGTGCGTAAGTTTTTTTTGAGATGTGGGTTCACCTTAGTGTGGATGGCCTTTTCCCACATAGTTTCGAACATGTGCCTTTTACACCATGAAGTGCCTTAACATAACACCCTATCATCATCTACTCTAAATTTTAACTAAATTATAACTTGAAAAAAAAAAATTATTATCATTATTAATTATTAAAAAAATCATAATAATATATTTTTGAATTTTTACTAATAATGTAGTCATTAATAATAATAGTAGCTACATGTTTCAAACATTCTATTTTACAAATGTTGAAAGTTGTGTAGGTATTGAGAGTGAAGAAACAAAAATTTCACCTAAGAATAGAAAAGTTGTGATGGAATTAAATGATAATCAATTGGTCCTTAGTTCATTTGGAATTATGTTGAAAGTTAACAAAAGGATGTAACTACATGGGATATAGTGGAAATAACATATATACATTATTTTCATTTATAATATAGAAATCCAATGAATCCAAAAATCATAGTATGCTTAAATTAGATCAAGTGATTTTGTTGCAATAATTAAGGAGGCATATGAAACTTACATTATTGTATAATAACGAGAGAGAATCATTCAGAAAGTATGGATGCTAAGCATGTTTTTTTATAATATGTATAGAATCATCCTTAAAAAATTACCAAATTGATATTTCTATCATATTTATTTCATACAAAATATATATTTTTTTATTTTTCTTGTAAATTATGTTTAAATGATTTTTCATCTACTATGCCAAATGGAGAGGTTAAGAATTATTACTTCTCTATAGAGACCTACCTTATACTCAGAACTAGGGATACATCCCTAGGATACATCCCTAGGATGGCCTATTTATCTCTCAACCTTCAAATGAGGATAACTCTTGGATTTCAAACTAAGATTTTAGACCATCTCCCTCCCATTCTAAAGATGGAAAATCCTTTGTTGATGTACATAGTTAACCTACACTATTTTTAAACTAGTATTTTGTGAAACTCTAATCCTCCATCATTTTATTGTGTGTACTTCTTCTCTTATAAACATTATACTTACAATAAGGCATGCCACAAATCATTTTTAATTTCTTTTATTATAAATATTATACCTACAATAATTAAAGATATTATTATTAGAGATAACTATGGATTCTTTGAATGAAATTGTCATAACGAGGTTAAATTTATGATATAATATTATTTTAATACCCTATTTTCCATCACTGTTGCCCTTTATTACATTAATTGTGCCTCAAACTATGATTAAACCTATTTAATTTAAAATTAATAAGATTATTTTATTTTATTACTTTAGATTCACACACATGTACATCTCAAAAATAAAAATTTCAATCCTTTTATATTGAAAACTTGTCTTCCATTCATACACACATCAACATATTCTTCTCATGTAAATCTACCTACAAATATTAAATTCAATAATCATTCCATATGTCACGATAGTAATGAGAATGGAAGTTCAAACATCTAATTAAAGTCATGGTATTAGGTTAAAGTGTAAATTGTATTGAATTATAGTGTAATGAAAAACATTTGCATGTGAAATGCTAGTTGCATCAAACATTACAAAGCTAGATGACATAATTAATGGAATTTTGAAAGAGAATATCTAAACACTTTTTCTATTGGAAAAAAATAAAGCAAACATTTCTTTAATAATATCGTAATTTGAATTTTTTTTACTAAATAAAAAAAATTTAAAAAAAAAATATTTATAAATTGTAATAAATTTTAAAATAACATATTTTTATTTTTATTTTTAATTAATAAAACTTTAGTACAAGCAAAGAAAATCAAAGAAAATCAACTACGCTTATAACCACATTGAGATTTTAAGCAACTAATGTTTATATAACATAAAACTCATCCTTTAAATTAACCATAAAACCCCAAAAAAATGAAGATTTCACATCAACAAAGAATATGTAGCACAAACATTCAAAATCACCATTTAAGCTCAATACTAAATTTCCTTTTCATTTCCTATAGCAATCCCTTGTATAACATTTCAACTCACCAATTTCAAAAACACATGTATAATCATCTTTACACAATTTATAAGTTTGGTTAAACAAACATTTTATGTATGTATTTAAACATTGAGTTTCCATTATCAATAACCTTTGTATGAAATAATTTTCAACTTATCCAATGAAATGAATTTGAACACCATTGAGGAAGATAGAACCCTAACATTGTTACTATATTCAGCTGTGGGCTCTCCGTTGAAGAAATGGAGGTATTCTCAAATCATAGTAAAAGTTTAATGCATTTCATCTTCTTGTCAAGGCTCATGAGTGCATCTCTACCATTAAGTTTGACACTGACCTTTTTTAGAGTGTTGTTACTAATAGCTTCCAAGGTGAGTGTTTAATATTCTAAATTATTTAAGAAAACATTTGTTATGAATCTAGAGAGTACATAATGGTCCTTTTAGTGACTACCTAATTTTGCCTCCAACGTTATATTTGTCAGCAAAATATTTAGCACAATTCTTCATTTTCCAAGAAAAAATATTTTAATCAGAAGAGTTCAGTGAACTAAACGTTTAAAACCCACCACAGGTTTTAGTGTTATGATTCAGTCCCTGTAGTCAAAGATTCAATTGCCTAATTTCCCTCACAAGCATACACACGCATTCCATTCCCAACATTGCCTTTTTCGAGCCTCTCTCATGCTGCTACCTAAGAAATTGCCTCCATTCGATGCTGGCCATTTGGACCCCACTAAAGCGGTAATTTTTCCCTTGGGAACTATAGAAATAGACTTTAGCTTTTCCTTATGTTTTGATGGTTGCGTGTCAATGCATGTGTTTCCATCTTGTGATTTTATATTTTGAGGATTGTAGAAGAAATTTATATCTCTCGTTTTGAGATCGAATTCATCAGGAATAATAAATTTATTGTCATTTCTAAAATATTAATATTACATAATAGTTAATATTAATTTTATCAATACTTAAACTTAAAATATTGTGAATAATATATAATAATAATAATATTGTTAATAATCATTACATTCATGAAAAGATTAAAAATCATATTATTATTAAACATTATTTCAAACTTAAAATCTAAAACTGATACAGGAGCATGAAGCTCAATTTTTATTAATTAATTGTGTGAAATAGGGGGTGAGACTTTTTAATTATTTTATTAATTTTAATAAATTAAGAGAGAAAAGTGTAAAGGTGAGGATTAATGTATATATTCTTTTAATAATTAAAAGGATATGAGTTAGGTAGCTAATTTAGGGAGTAGTAATTCTATGTACGAGACTTTGTTGAGTCCACACCTAAAATGAATCTAAATTAGATTTAGTTGAGGATTGGGTGGAGAAATTTGTGGGGTGAAATAAATACATTATTTATGTATAAATAGGAGTGTTTTTGTGAGGAAGAACAACAACTAAGTGTTTTGAGGAGTACAATAACCATGAGAGATGGTTTGAAGGGCAAAGAGCCAAGAGGCCGCCCAATGTAATATTTGGCCAAAGAATTTTTATATTTTATATATGTAGTTGATTTAAATGGCTCTTTCGCCTTCATGTGAATCTAAGCTGAATATTTTATGGTTTTATTTATGGAAAAATTGAGCATTTTCATATTGAGTGAAGCAGTGCATTTTTTTATATGCTAGGATCTGCTTTCTAGAAAAATCCCTACATCATTTGGTATCAGAGCACATAAGGGCCTTTGGCCTTCCTGGGCATAGGAATATAAATCACTATATTTGTATTGCTTTAGTTTTGTTTTTCGATTCATCACTGTTCGAGCATTTCTCCGTGGAACGATCTAGGAGATCATGTGAGAATCTGCCTAGCAGCTTGAGCAGTGTGTTCATGTTTTGGATCTGCAAATTGGCATGTTGAAGGGTTTGCGTGGAAAGCAAACCTCCATGGTGCTCTGGATTTGCGTGGATCTAGCCTTCACATGTATTATGGAAATTTAACACGGTTTAGATGAATCTCCATGCGAAGCTTTTCCTTATATAGAATAAGAAGATTAAGGTTTCAATTTACCTCCATGGTTCCCAAACTGGCTCGTAGAGGAGGTGTGGATGAACCGTTCTCCTGGTAAAGTAGAGAGTTTTTACAGAGAATATGTATTGGGAAGGAAGTCACCTTTATGGCAAGAGAATTCAGCTCGGTGTTTCTTGGTGACCCAATCTATGCAAAAGAAGCAGTCGTTAGGTGAAAAGTGTGTGTCCTTATCAATGGATCTATTAAACGGTGGACAGTAAATTGTGGCATGCTATGTGTAGAGTAGTTGGGTGTAGAGTGTTGTATCTGTTGTAGTTACAGTGGTGAAATGTGGTGTGGAAGATCGATGTCAAGGCTAATCGGTGGAAGAATGGTGGTATATTGCTTCAAGGAACAATAAGGTGATAAATTGTGAAAGCGTCGAGCTGGAGTGGTGAGATTTGCTAGAAGTGTTCTACGCTGCCCAAGACTGCGTTATTCCTACGATGCCAGTGCATGCTACTCACTAAATCATTGGAGGCAGTGAGGATTACTGGAGGTCATTTTCTCAAGGTTGTGATAGCTGGAGTGCATGAGGATTGAGACCATTTGCTAGAGGATTGAAGATGGAGCTACTGTAGAGGAGAAACCGTAATCACTGCAAGCGCGATCTTTTTTTTTATGACGTTTCTCACTGGGTATTCAATATTCCATTGGTTGTGAAAGGGTGTTCTCATGGAAGCGGTGGAGGATTTCCCTATCGGTGCAAATAAATTGAAGGATTTAAAACCTCATTAGGAATTCATCGAAGAAGAAATAGAGTGAAGCATTGAATTTTGTTAGTGAAGCATTCATGGATGAGTTGAGTTTTGTGATCGGGTTTGAAAGGAATTGAAAACCGCGACCACCCTCTACATGCTATTGACCACCCTCTATTTGGAATTGACAATGACGCATTTTTGTTAGGGTCGGTTCCAGCGTAGGAAGCACTGTTGTGCTCGCACTATCCTATGTCCACTTCTACGGTGGTCATACCGTGTCAAAAATACCAGCGTGGAGGCGTTACTAATGCATAGAGTATAGCAACAACGTTGAATTCTGGACAAAAACACAGTTGAAAACTGGGAGTCTGCAACAAGCATAAAGCCACACTTCTGGATGTGATCTTGAGCCAATATACAATGGGAGATTGCAAGTTATATACCACAGAGATGTAGTGTGGGCATTCACAATAGTAGCCATGACCCATGATCGTGCTCAGAGTGTGGGGTGGGAAATTCAAAAGAGCAGTTGTGGTTGGCAGTGTTAAGCAGATGGACTGTGATGCAGAACAGTTGGTGATGGATGTTTCCAGAAAATACAACGCAAATGGTATCCAATACATTAAAATTAATACATCCAGTCATCTGCATTAATTTAGCATTCCATCTCAGCAACGAATGCATTTTTATTGGTGGACTGTGTAAACATTTAAATCGAATTGAGATTTTTTTTATTGGAATATTTGATTAGCTATGTTGCTGGTTATAAACTTGATTGGCATATTTGCATCAATGTGAGTTTAAAATTAAACTCGTAGACTTTGTTATGTTGATTTGGCTTTCAAAACAAACAAAATTAAAGTAGATCCAGAATTCTAAAAGGATGTGCGGATATGGCCGTAATTGTAGCTACAATTTGAAAAAAAATGTGCCTTAAAATTGTCATTTAGAACTACCATGAATTGGCAAGTAATGAATCCACTGCATCGTTTTAAAGAGTAAACTTGGACCGAGAGTAAAACATTGCATGTTTTACTATACAATTTGGAAAGTGTGGGATTTCTATATTTTTCCTATTTCATTTTGAGTCTGAAAGATGATAGCACATAGAGATATAGTCAGATGAGAGATGGAACAAGATCACACAAAGATCTTGAAGGTGAGCTGATATGTCTGGTTTGAAAATGAGATTTACAAAATTCAGGTTACAGATGTTGAGGTAAAAATTGAATGGAAAACGAATGAAAATGTGCTAATCCTGGATGACATAAAGAGAAATATGCATTCTCATTTGAGCAGGTTTTATGCATAATGTGATGATTCATTATGCATAATGTGGATTCTTTATAGATTGGTTAAGTTATTTTGGACAAATCCTGTAGTGGGAAAGGAAGAATTCTTTTGATTGGTGATTGGAAATATAATTGCTTGATGTTGTAAACTTTTATTTTTACCATCATGTGATGGCATTTAAGGAAGTGATATTCAGGATGAACACATGTACAAGTTGTACATCATTCATCGAAGAAGTTTCTTATTCTCTGTAGACAGGTAAAGAGACGTGAATTGATATTGCATGGTGTATATAAGTGCACGGAAAAGTTTGCATTAATATGACAAACTTTTGAGCATGAAAGTATTGACGATGACAAAGATGGCATAGAGGAATGGAAACCAGAGGGTTGAGTTTGCAGAAAGAAAGGTTTATTAATAACCTTAACAGGAGCATCAGGCATGATAATTCAGGAAGTTATTTTTGAATATTGAAGATTGAATGTTTATTTATTTTCACCTTAAAATAAATCTTGGAAAACCTGAATTGCAATTCGACTAAAGACTTCAGTATCATGTGAAATGATAAGGAAAATTGATGATTTTCATAAGAATGAAGTATGAAAGAGGGTGAAGATTTACATCCTAAATTTATTAGGGGTGTATGTTTATTGAAGAATTGTATAACTTCAATTAAGTCAAAATATCCACTATCATTATTATTGGGACAAATCTTGAAGTGAAAACAAATGTTAGAGTCAAATGAAAGTTTGGATAGTTTGAGTTGAGATTGAGTATGTTCATCCAAGATGACAAATTGGTGTAAGTCTCAAGTCAAAGAGTCGTAAGATAGGTCCAAAGTATGAATGTAATTGGGTGCATGATCAGCGGAGCCTGACACCCAAAGAATTGGTTATTGTAACACATGAATTACTAAAGTGTTGTTTGCAGCAAGAGGGTTGCCAAAGATTGATTCCAAGACAGAGAACCAAGAGAAGCCAAGTGCAGGAGGAGAAATTGCATTTTGATGAATGTCAAGTGTGAAGGATTGTGGAGAAGTGGATTAAATGAAGTCCACACGTGAACAGAGGAAATTCACAAAGAAGGGGAAGATGACTATTGATATTCATTTCTGAAGATCCAATGAAGAGTAGGAGCAGGAGAAGGCTGAGATAACAATTCACCTTGAATTTTTAATGGATTTTTTGTAGGAAAATGTGGAAAACCAGACACATGGTTGGACCATGAGAAAGAAGGTGAAGTGGCAGAAGCTACATGCAAAGAGAGAAAAGCAGGTAAACATACAGTTGATGGAAGAGCTAAGGAAGCTTGAGCAGATGTTGAGTTGTGAAGAACTCTGAGAGGCTGAGTTAAAAATGGATGTTTCCATTTTTGGCCTGGAGCAGGGTGAAATTATGGGTGAAGAGACCAATGAGGAAGATCTCATGAACTATTGGGATAGTTCAGAAGCATCTAAAGATGTGTTGGTAAGTGAAACAAATGAGGCCATGAAGCCTTACATTTTTTTCTCACAGTTTATGTATGTTTGCAGGATGTGTGAAAGAGGGTGAGCAGTCTGATAGAACTGTCACAAAGGAGAATGAAACTCTTGAGATAAAGTCTGGTAGAGAATTCCTTTCAGAGAAGGAAAGTGTTGATTGGTTACAATAGGAATAAATCATAAATGAATTCTTATTTGGGGTAAGACAGCAAATTGGAGCTATTATGGAACATGAACAAAGTGGAAATGCCGAAAAAAATTCCAAGGAGGTAAACAAATGTATTTGTTTAATGAAATTGCTGACAAAATTTTACAATGTAATGATGTTGAAACCAAGACAATTCAGGAAGATTTCGAAAGGAAGAGTGGAAGTAGTGATGAGACAGAAGAGAAATCTATAGAAGCACTGAATCAAATGAAGGATTCAGAGTAGCAAAGAGAGATGTCGACTGAAGCATCCAATGAGACCACAAGGTCTTATGCTTTTAAGACTAATGATTTGTGTGTGATGGCAGGCACACCACAAGGTGTTGAACAAAATTTGAAGTTTGTTAAAGAAAAAGAGTTGAATCTAAAATGTGTTCAGAATGAGGTTGAAATAGCAAGATCTCAAAAAGAAATGAAAACAAAGGGGTCTCATGGAAATATTCAACAGAATATTGAAGCAAGGGAAGAAGGACCATCTGATGATTGGTCAACAACAAATGAAGGTATGGAAAGTTGTGTGAAATTTCCACATTCTACCCCAGTTGAGATTGTTAAGTTATACAGAAATTTAGATCCTCAGAGAAGAAAGTTGGAAATGCGGAGGAGCTATTTTCAGGGAGAATTGCTGAAACACACGGAACATGGAAACATATTTCAAACAGATGATGTGGAGGAGGGACTAGCTGATAGTCTCATGGAGGATTTAAATTAGCATACTAATGTGTTGATGGAAGAAGAAATTTCTGAGTAGCATACTAAAATGTTGCCAGCAGAGAAAGAGGCACTGAAGCCTTATGTTTTTTATTTTAATAATTGTTTTGTGAGTACAGGTTTATTGCAGATGCTGGAGAAAATCTATTGGATAGAGAAATTGAACTGATAAGGCAGATAATGATGAAAGCATCCCAAAAGAAGCCAGCAGCAATAAAACAAAGAAGAAGCAGCAAGAGAAAGACAACAGAAGATTGTGAAAGCATAGCCAGTGGAGCAATGCAGCATAAAGTATGGAGACCTGGAGAAGAACAACAGACATAAGCAACAACAAATGGAGAATTACAACACAAGATATGGGATCCAGGCAGACAAATATCTGAACACATGATCAAGCAATCATGATTAATTTCAACCATGGGAATCTGATGTAGGAGCATCAAGCTGAATTTTTATTAATTAATTGTGTGAAATAGGGATTGAAACTTTTTAATTATTTTATTAATTATTTTATTCATTTTAATAAATTAAGAGAGAAAAGTGTAAAGGTGAGGATTAATGTATATATTCTTTTAATAATCAAAATGATATGAGTTAGGTAGCTAATTTAGGGAGTAGGAATTCTATGTACGAAACTTTGTTGAGTCCACACCTAAAATGAATCTAAATTAGATCTAGTTGAGGATTGGGTGGAGAAATTTGTGGGGTGAAATAAATACATTATTTATGTATAAATAGGAGTGTTTTTGTGAGGAAGAACAATAAGTGTGAGAGATGGTTTGAAGGGCCAAGAGCCAAGAGGCCGCCCAATGTAATATTTGGTCATAGAATTTTTATATTTTATATCTGTAGTTGATTTGAATGGCTCTTTCGCCTTCATGTGAATTTAACCTGAATATTGTATGGTTTTATTTATGGAAAAATTGAGCATTTTCATATTGAATGAAGGAGTGCATTTTTTATATGCTAAGATCTTTCTAGCAAAATCCCTACATCAAAAGCCCAATATTAAATCTAAAACCTAAACCTAAAATCTAATATTAAAACCTGAATTTTAAACTTAAAAACCTAAAACATAAAATCTAAACTTAAAATATAAAACCTAAGATATAATATTAAACATATTCTAAAACTTTAAACCTAAAATCTAATATTAAAGTTAAAAGTTAAATGAAAATCCTAATATTAAAAGCAAAATCCAAACTTTAAAAACCTAAAATAAAATATAAACCCAACATTATAGTCCTAAACCTAAATAGAGTGGAAATGTAAAACTACTTAAATCTAAACCCTAAATATAATTGTAAAAAGTAAAACCTCGTGAAACTTAAAACATATACATTTCACAAAGTCTAGAATAAAATATAATAAAATATTTTTATTAAAAATATCATAAATGGTAACTTGGGAAATATAAAACTACTTAAATTTAAAACCTAAATATAAATAAATATGACTTAATTAAAAAAAATCATATATGGTAGCTTAATTAAAACCATAGTATGACTTGATTACTATATGACTTAAAAAAATGATAAATGGTAGCTTAATTAAAACACACGATATGATATGGAGCCAGAAAACTTTGTGATTTGACTCATCTGCGAGCGTAAAGTGAACGTTTCATCACGCGACATAAGCTTGACGCGCTTGATGGTTGGCCACTACGATAATTCACGTTTAGACAAACACATGAAGGGTCATCTTCTCAAGCATTTCTAGTTTGCTTTAGAAACTCCCTACCATGCAGGAATTTTCAATTCTAAAACACTAGTCAAATTAGTCGAATTAGATGGTTTCTCAAATTTTACTACGTTGTTATCTTTTTCATTAGATGGTTTATATGATGGTTTATAATAGACAAATCACAGCAAAATATTTCATTATATATGATAGACAAATTACACCATGATAAACAATCTGCTTATCAAATTCTATTTACTGAACTTATATTAAGGTTGGTATTTCAAATTCTATTTACTGAACTTATACGAAGGTCGGTATTGTAGTGTTTCTAGTAAGCGATAGTGTCGAGTGGTAGTCCATATGTAATATTAGATACAAACAAAAGCATGCGAGTGTTGATCCAAATAAATAATAATTTTAAATACAAACACAAGCATGAGTGTTGATGCAAACAAAAAATAATTAGCTTAGTATCTTTATTTATAGATTTTCTTATTAGATTTTGTTATTCAATGTAAAAGATAAACATGGAATAAGTCAAGTCAATGGTTAACTAGCCAACAAATAAATCCCCCAACGTGTTTAGTGTTTCATTGACTACACAAATTGATGTGGAGTCCTTATCGTTGTCAATTGGTGGAAGTTACAACCGAAAAATATAAGGTGTAAAAAAATTGTCACAAAAATATCTTTATTTAAATTTAATAGATTTAAATACTATAAATTTATATCTCACATATTCTTAATCTACTTTACAAATACTAACCATTCTCAAAACAATCTATTCTATAATTATTATATACAAATTATATACATATTTTCAAAGACCTCATAAAGTTTCTGTACAAAAATTCCATAATTATATAATTATTTATGCATATTCCATTGAAGATCTCATAAAGTTTCTATACAAAAATTTGTTGTATAAAAAATCAAAGAACATTATTAATAGTAAATATATTCTATTTTATCGATCTATATGGAGTTTATGAATATTAGACTGGTTGCTATAAATATAAAATCTTGATTAAAAATTTGCGTTTGTCTTTTTATAATAATCTATGAATTTAATATTATGTACAATGCTATAAAGCTTGAATCGCCATCTTAGTTCACCAAATGAATCGAATAGTCGAATTTTCGAACTTTTCTTGGCAGTATAGTCGAATTTGGTAACTATAATTCAAATAGACCAAAAATATTTTGGAATATTAAATTTACATATATATTTCAAAATGCAATTTGAATAATAAAAAATTGTATTTTCACATGTAACTCTGTAAATAATTGCCAATGCTAAAAAAATCGAATATATATAATTGTCCTAAACCAAATGCATTTCCTCCTGATTGGGTTGTGGTGAGGCACAAATACCATTGAGCAATGATGATGGTAGTTAAGGTTGGAGAGTACAGTGGGCAAACCAGCCTGACTGAGAGTAAGTGGCAAGGTATTGACGACAAGGGAGGCCATGTGCGACGGGGGGGTGCTCCTTCCAAGGACGGCTCCACTCGAGGAATAAGGATAACACTCGAGGGATGAGTCGTAGGGGTTTTATTTAGTATTTCTATTTCCTTGAATGCATCACGAGGGGTGGTGAAGATGAGTGTCACAAAGGCTAGAGAGGTTGAACCAGACATCTACATCCCGTGAAAATACTTCGAGGATCAAGGCTATGTAAACTTTCACAATTTTCCAACCCCCCCCCCCCCCATATATGGATCATGTCAAGGTTTGTGTTTTGAATGTAGGGAATGGGGTGAATGAACTGCGAAGAATATTATGGCTGTGTGGTGGGGTGTCTCGGGATACTAGAGGTTGTAACCAAGGTAGATGTCTGTTGATTTCAATTTTGTTTGGAATTATGTTGTGTAAGATGGGCGATGGGGACATGGGTAGGAGGTTAGAGGGTTGGGAGGTTCAGAACAAGGCTAGACTGCAAATTTAAAATCTAGAGAGGATATTTGAAATCATGAATTCAACTGGTCGTTTGGACTCTAGGAGTAGTGATTTTGTTAGTTGGTTGTATGGTAATCATAAGGGAAGTGATTATTCCAATGTAGGAAAAACGAGGCCTGAGGTATAGTTAGGAGGGTATATAGTGATTCAGGTATAATGGAACCACTCTAAGAATATTCTAAAGGGTATGGGGGATAAGATAGAAAATTTTTATTCGGGAACATACACGATGAGTTGGATATGTAAAATATATAAGCACTGCATTGAATTATTAACTATGTGTTTTATGAAAATGTGTTATGTCTTTGTGACAGCCTCTAGAAGGTAAAGTAATACGTCTAGTGGAACAACTCTGGCCCCTCGATTTGTCGTGCCCCCTTCAACTAAGAGGCAATATCACATGACAAGGGCGAAGGATGTGAAAGAGGAAGTGGGAGGGGCGCATAGGAGGCAAGCGTAGAAAAGAGGATAGCAGAAAGAGACATGAGAACCATCCAAGCAGGCTCCTAGACAGTCTGGCATATGCCTCAGGTTAATCACATTACAGAATAAGCCCTCACGTATATATAGGGAATACCTACCCAAGTGAGAAAGGTCATTGCTAAATGGGAGGAGCCTCTCACCCGTCAAGCCGAGGAGGAGGAAATCAATATGGAAGGAGAAATGATAATGCTGGATCTAGAGAAACACTAGAGGTAGAGTATCCTAATACCAGAAAACTCTGCATTTATAATGGAGAATGAAACACCTGGATGCAAAAGCCATCATGAACACTACTGAATGCATGCAAGTTGATGTAGCAATGCAGGAAATCCAAAGGGATTTCCAACTTCTTCAATTCCAAGTGCAGCGCCAAAATGCTCAGTTGAGTAGAATTGAGAAGATCTTGAAGAACACACATCAAACGGATATTCCTGAGTCCAGTGCTAAAAACCGACCACATATTGATTCCTCGTAGAGCTGAGTTGGTTTTAGTTTCGTTGTCATTTATGTTTATGTTTATCTATGTTTAATTCTTTGTTGTTAAACTATGTAAGTAGTAGGCTTGTGTCAAACTTTTCAAACTATGTCAAAGTCACCAACATTGTGGTTGTAAAAGTTGAATATTCTAGACTGATTTTTTTTTTTTGGATGGCATATAATTCCTTGCAATAGCCAACAGATTTCGTTTCCAACAGGGCAGGTTGAGGCCTCAGCAACAATTATATCATGTAATCTGCCATTTTGAAAATTAATGAAAAAAGAGATCATACTCAAATTACCAAAAAAAAACCGAATGCATTTCGACCCCACACAGACTTGACTCAACCTCTAAGCATGCCAAGTTCTAGGGGACGCGTAGTAGAGGTTGGGGATGAATGTGACAAAATAATGCACGTGGATCCCACAATACTCGTAAGAGTACTAATGGGCATGCATATGCCATGCCATGTTATACCTATCCTTATTTGTTTTCCTCCTGTACTTACTTGTCGTCCTCCTCACCTGTAGCGATTAAATCTCTAGCCACCAAAAGTTTGCAGTGATTAAATCTCCAGCTGCCGAAAATCTCCAAGAAATCTATTGTTTTCCCACATTTTTACCAACTCCATAACCTCATAACTTCTCCTCTTCTCTATATTCATCAGCTGCCAGAAGCTCGCGGGTCTCTCGAGAGATTTCAAAGACAGTGAAACTCTAATATTTTATTTCCACTCTAGGGAATTTGCAGGGTTTTAATTCCATCGATGCTCACGAGTCTCTCCATCTATCTGAAGCTGCCAGATGCTCGCGGGTCTCTCCATAGTTTTCAAAGAATTGGAGGGAGTTTCCAAGGAATTGGAGGTAAAGAGTGTTCTATACTTCTCGACGCCTTAAACTCATTTGATGGCATTGCATTCCAGGAAGACCCACACTGAATCCAAAACGAGGGAAGAAAATTATATTTCTACGTCTCGTTTTTAGCATGTACAGTTCGCATTGCTTTAAATTAATTTGATTGGATTGCATTCCAGGAAGACCTGCAGCTAAATCCAAAACAAGGGAAGAAAATTACATTTCTATGTCTAGTTTTTTAGCAGGTACAGTTTGCATCTTTCATAATTTTTGTGATCTATTTTTCATAATTTTCCCTTTTCGCCCCGTTAGTTTATTAGTCTCAAGTGCCTAATTTGTTGATCACTTTGCAGTGTTGCTAATCTGTTGTCTTATTTATTTTTAATGAATAGGAAATTTGGAGGAAAAACAATTTTGTTGCACAAAGAGGTTTGTTTGGAAAAAAAATCAAAGAAAAAACTACAGATCAAATCTTTACATTTATAATACATCTCAACAAATGTAGAATGAGAACCCATTTTTAAATTTGAGCTAAGTTATCATTTTTCATTATATTAATAATATTTAATTTTCATTTTATAAATAACATTAAATATTAAATATTGGTGGTATCAATTCTTTTTATCATAGTCGCCAATGTATGATAAGGAAAAAAATTGTGGGAAAGCTTATTTGGTGTCTTTTATAATAAAAATAAATAGCAATAGGAAGGGAGGTGCAAAAAATATTTAACCATTTTTGAAGGTTCAAAATATATTTAAACACCATGTGAATACACTGAATATGACAATTTGTTGGAAGGCTCAATTTTTAGTATTATGGAAAAAATTGGCCATAACAAAATATAACATTTGATAATTGTAATTTGGATTTCCAAAAAAATCATCAATATTTATAAAATTATGTCGGAATTCCCATTACTTTCCTAAAAAAATTGTGGACCTTTTAAACATGTGTTTATTTTAAATGAATAATTATGTAAAAAAAATTAATAACATCGTTATTATTATCAATAACATCAATTTTATTTTAAAAGAATTAGAATTATTAGTTAACATTAAATATTTGTATAGTAATAATTTAATTTTAAAATTAAAATCAAAACATATAGCAAACTGTTATATAATATTTTTTTAATATATAATTAAACATTAAAACTTATTTTTTCGGTGTAATTAATCATTCTTATTTTTATTTATTTGAAAAAAAACTCAAAAAAATAATTGGCTTTAATGACCCTATTCTTGTATGTGCTCTTTGAATTGGCTTTACACTATGTTGATATTTCTTGACTATTAGACATGTGTGTTAGCTTAACTTTAGTGTAGAGAGTGCATGATTATAATTTTAGTTTACTATGATATACTCACCTAGTTTAATTAGGAGACAAGAAACGTGGCCCATATCCACACGTCATCTAAATAAGTTGATTTTTCATAGTAGATATCACACACATAGGTTAATTAACAAACAGTAAGTGGCCCAAGTCCACACATCTTTAGTTAGTTTTCAATTTTTCACATTAAATTGAGTTTTAATTTTTGCATTAGGATTTCCGGACGAGGATTAACATACCAAAAAAATCAAGTAATCTCTCTTGCCCTTGCACCTAACGATGACCCAGGGTATGCATATGAATGATCTCGCTTGATACTTTACAATATCCCTATAGTGCAAACATTTAGTTTAAATAAGACAAGTTGTAAGCGACCCATTATCCACACATTGTTTATTTCGTGAAAGGAACAACCAAACATAGTGTATCGTATATCCGCATCTTAAAACATGTGATTATTCACCGTATATCTACATCTTACAACATTTTGATTGTTCACTTTATTTCACACACGAAGCTTCAGCGAGTTAGGGCCCTCATCCTATTCTTACTGTCGCTTCACAAAGGCAGACCATAATTAAATTTTTTGTTGTAATTTTCCTAGTTAAAATTCATTAATATTAATTCAATTTTTGGCACTAGGATTCGGGACCGAGATAAAATTATCTTTAGAAGAACAGGTAATATTTGCTGCCTTTGCACCTATGGGTGATCTTAGGCAAGCATATGAACACTCTTTACTGATAATTCATCATCTCCCTATAGTTGATCAAATAGATTAACTAGGAAGCATTGTAAGCAGCCCACATCCGCACATGTTTTACTTTTGGGCAAGGAAAAACCAAACGTAGTTTAAGTAGGGGATTTTGAAAAGGATTTCCGCATATCCACATGTTCAAACTATGCGCTTGTTCACCTCTTGATCACACATATTCACACCTTAAGTGAATCAAATCCACCTAAAACTAACTTAACTAAACACATTAAACAATCCCCAGAGGGGGCACAAGATAAGTTATATCTTAAGTTAGGACCAAGGGGGTAGGCATCCAAAAAGCTACCTTGGTCAGTTTACATCTTGAAAAATAGAAGTTGACTATCTAGGGAACTTTTAAATCCATATATCCACCCATGGAAAAGAAAACCCGAGCGCGGCAGAGACCCGATTCAAAGGGGTTTAGGCTTAGGCCCAGTGTGTACGGTATTATTTGGGGCCACCTGGCCCGTCTAATATTCGGTACTGGTATTTGAATTACCAAGAAGCCAAAGACTCGAACGCTCATGTGGGACGATGGTACTTTGCAGCGAAAATTAGGGCATCCTTCCCTATAGGTAACGGTGCAGGCAAGCACTAGATCCTCTACCCTTACCTTGGTTGATTTTCTTCGGTTGACTGGAGGCATCGCCAGATATTTCGGGGCGTTGCCCCAGCATTCGCAAGATATCTTCTCAAGGCAAGATCTTTTTAGTTTACTATGATATACTCACCTAGTATAATTAGGGGATAAGAAGCGTGACCCATATCCACACATGCCATCTAAATAACATGATTATTGATAGTAGATATCACACACATAAGTTAATTAATAAAGAGTAAGTGGCCCAAGTCCACACATCTTTAGTTAGTTTTCAAATTTTTGCATTAAATCGAGTTTTAATTTTTTCATTAGGATTTCGGGGCCAGGATTAAAATACCCAAAAAAATCAAGTAATCTCTGCCACCCTTGCATCTAATGGTGACCCTGGGTATGCATATGAACGCTCTCTCTTGATACTTTAAAATCTTCCTATAGTGCAAACATTTAGTTTAAATAGGACAAGTTCTAAGCAGCCCATTATCCGCACATTGTTTATTTCGTGAAAGGAACAACAAAACATAGTGTACCGTATATACGCATCTTACATCATTGTGATTGTTCACTGTATATCCACATCTTACAACATTTTGATTGTTCACTTTATTTCACACACAAAGCTTCAGCAAGCTAGAGCCCTCGTCCTATTCTTACTATCACTTCACAAAGGCACACCATAAGAAAACTTTTTCTTTTCATTTTCCTAGTTGAAATTCATTAATATTAGTTCAAATTTTGGCACTAGGATTGAGGACTGAGATCGAATTATCTTTAGAAGAGCAAGTAAAATATGTTTCCTTTGCACCCATGGGTGATCCCAGGCAAGCATATGAACACCCTCTACTCATAATTGACCATCTCCCTATAGTTGATTAATTAAATTAACGAGGAAGCATTGTAAGCGGCCCACATCTGCACATGTTTTACTTTTGGGCAACGAACAACCAAACCTAGTTTAAATAGGGGATTTTGAAAAGGATCACTGCATATCCACATGTTCAAACTATTCCCTTTTTCACCTCTTGCTCACACACATTCACACCTTAAGTGAATCAAAGCCACCTAAAACTCACTTAACTAAACACATTAAACTCTCCTCACAGGGGCCACAAGAGAAGTTATAGCTTAAGTTATGACCAAGGGGGTAGGCATCCAATAAGCTGCCTTGGTCAATTTACATATTAAAACATAGAATTTGACTATTTAGGGAACTTTTAAATTCATCTATCTGTCCACAGAAAAGAAAAATCGAGCACTGTAGAGACCGGATTCAGAGGGGTTAGGCTTAGGCCTAGTGCGTGCGGTATTATTCGGGGCTACCTAACCCGTCTAATACTCAGTGTTGGTAGCTGAATTACCAAGAATCCTAAGACTCGAATGCTCACGTGAGATGATAGTACCTAGTGACCAAAATTAGGGCATCCTTCCCTATAGGTGATGGTGCACGCAAGCACTAGATCCTCTATACTTACCTTGGTTGATTTTCTTTGGTTGACTGGAGGTGTCGCCAACTCTTTCAGGACGTTGCCTCAGCATTTGCAAGATATCTTCTCAAGGCCCAGTTACATTTGAGCATGTGTGGATGATTTAGGTCTTCTAGGATTTGAGTATCATACGAAAAAACAACAAAAAACCATAATTTTTTATTGACTGGTCACATAGGATTAATCTAAAGGGAAAATGTATCTTTTATTTTTGTTTTTTTTATGAATGTGATCAGATTTTTTCTTTTATTATAATCTCTATCCTCTCAAAATTTTCCAAAACCATACCTAGACGACGCCAGAACGAACCCAACAGGACCTTGTCGTTATAGAAATCTTTTGGACCCCCCTATTGCCGGGATAGGTTCCAAGTATTTCTCCATTTAGGCATCAAAGACAGAACACTGCCACCCTTATTGGTTCATCCTTTATTGGGGCATCATTAGTTGGGAACCCTCTTCAGTCACCCAACACCACACTGGTGAACACCCCCACAGGATCACCACATACCACTCCTCCCACAACCCCTAGGGGACAGAGGAGTGCTACCCATTTAGGAAGTCAGGTGAAATCACAACAGTGAATGTCATAGAAAAACCCTATACCTAATCAGAACACTGCATTTTCACAAGTTGTAATGGCTACAAATTCTCAGTCACTTTTTTTAGATTCTTTACATTTACCAGATTTAACTAAGTTGAAAAATGATCCATTGCACACAACCCTACATAGCCTCTCATGCCCACGAAGTTCCATTTAGACATTCCAAAGTTTGAAGGGAAGAAAGCAGAAGACCCTGGAAATCATGTTATTACTTTCTGCCTGTGCTGTTCGTTGAACAACGTCGTTGACGATACTATTCGACTAATAGTATTTCAACACACCCTAACCGAAATAGCCGTGAAATGGTATGTGGAGCAACCATCTGCTACACATGGAACCTTTATGGCCCTCACTACTGCATTTGTGACCTATTTTTAGTTACCCATCCACCACGATTCTAGAATAGAATTACTGATCCACTTTAGGAAAACACCTACCTTCCATATCTCAGACCATCTCCACGAATTGCAACGACGCCATATTTTGTGGAAATCTAAAATCGATGATCGAGTTCTGTTATACTTGTTCCTAAAAACTATCACCGTAGATATTTCGAAGGATGTGGCACAACAAAAGCCCATATCTGAAGAGGATGCCATTAGTAAGGCCCAACGCCTCGAGCTGATCTATACGCAGTTAGGATATATTTACAATATCTTGCCTAATGCCCCGCGCCTGCAAACTTACAAAGAATTTCCAAGCACGTCGAACTCCGCAAATGGTTTGATTGGGTCATTGACCCAAAATCGCCTAATCAGCAGTGTTCCATACCTTGTTTATGCATATTATTCTACCCAAGACATACCGCAACCTGGCTATCAAAGTCATTATGCACCTTCACAAAAAATGACTAATAGGGCATCATCGTATCTCCATTATCAAGGAGGCCTATATCCTCTAGTTAAGGGGACCCAGTATGCAGCTAGACATGCTAACGGAAGACCTTCCCCCAACAACCATTTATAAACTATGGAAAAGGAAAAAAATATGCCCAGTCCCGAGCATAAAAACCACCTATGCAGACTAATGCACTGGTGAACTTTGTGCAACATTCCCAAGCTCAACCGTGCCAGCCATACAATCAGGAGAAGCTAAATTATCCTCCCAATGCAGCTAATAAAAAAGGAAAAAACAAGCTTAAAGGAAATCCTAGAGAGGGGGGCAACAATCAAGAACACCCTTTGCGATCTCAGGACGGAGGCAACTCCAACCAAAATCAAAATCAAGAACCAAGTAACCCCCAAAGGTAGAACAAGAGGGAAAATCTTCATACAAACCACTATTGTTCTATCTGTGGTGAGTACGGACATTACACTCATCACTGTCCCGACCTCCCTGAGCTGAATAAGCTTTAAGGTAACCGGGGACAAGGGGGATCCTTCGACCAGACAACATTTATGCGAGAGCCATTCCCCCACCAAGGGACACTTAGCACTCAGCAAAAAGCTCCTGACAATTCTGGAAAGAATAGCCACGAAATATACATGACTGGTGAAGAAATTATTTTTCAGACACGGAACTGAAATTACGATACCCCACTAGACACCACATCGTCAGGGTATAGTACAAGTGCACCAACAACACCTTTGACCATATCAAAGATGCTTATTGAAACTTTGCCAAAAATTGCTGAGGGACCAACTATGCGGGCAGGAAACCATTCCAAAGCACCCCATAACTATAGCATCGTGGATGATCTAGCTCAATCTCCCATTTCCATGTTAGCTTTGGAGGTATTATAGTCATGCCCAGAGCAAAGGAAAGCCTTACTTTCTATGTTAGGTGCCATCGACCCTGTTGATTCATGCCTAATAGCTTTCGATTTAGAGAAATCCATCTCTAGGCTTCCTTCAATGGTCATCTTTTAGATACTAGTGTCAGGTCAAAACATCACCATCCACTGATGTATAATTGACAAGGGTGCATCCACATGCATCATGTCAAACAACGTCTGGCAGAAGTTAGGGTCTCTTGAACTAAAGCCATTAGACATCATGCTTAGAGCATACGATGGATGCCCTTCAACCCTCGTCATTCTCTACCAAAACGTCCCTATCTGCTTAGCCGGCAAGACGTTCATAATAGACATTGAAGTCTTGGATTCTCACTATGTCCCTAGATTTTGTGCAGCGCTAGCTTGTATGCGATCAACTGTAGTTCGCCTCTCCCAAGAAGATGGCTCAGAAAGTGAATCCATGAACAACTCGACAACTTAGGAAGATGTGACAAGTAGATCCATCTTCTTTCTTTGGGTGAAAACTGACCAATCGGGAAACCCTTAGTTACCCCCAGTCATTCTCTGTGGACAAGGCCAACATGTGCGTTGTGTAAAATGCCCAATCATATGGATACAGCTTGCGCTAACTTAGAAGCCCTACAATGCTAGTACCCAATCACGTGATCCAGCGATGATCTAGGTGGGTTGAACAAGTACAAGTACAGGTGGATTAAGTACAAAGGATAAAAAATAGAAGTGTTTGAAAATCTCTCAAACCAGGTTCAAGTTGTAGATCTCGTCATTATGATTCGAACAATGCAGACGACACTCAATTCCAAGTCTGTATGAAGGAGTTAGGAGCAGTCAAAGTTTTAAGGTTTACATGGTGATGTGGAAGCTTAAGGAGGCGATAATTTGGAAGAAATTCGACAACCGGATTCCAGCCAACCTGGTTGGATTCTAGGAGAATTTGTGGGACAATTAATTTGTCTCCTTCGGTCAAAACTGAGAAGATTTGAAAAGATGCGGTGGTTTTAATAAATAAATAAAAATTTAAAAATGGGTAAGGTGGGCCATGACCCCTGCCTTACCCCCCTACATATCCGCATTTGAACAAATAAAAGGTTTAATTAAGGGGGTCAGAGGCCATGACCTTGCCACCCCCACACCATATGGCAATGACAACTATAAATGCTAGCGGGGGTCGTGAACCCCACCACCACCCATATAACAATGTGCCACCACATGTCAAACACACCAGGATCAAAGAACACCCATACAGATTCCGGTCCCTGAATTTGTTACATAGGGAGATCCTCCATAGGGGATGATCCATTTACCTTATTACATAAAATATGGTTCTTTTAGGGGTCTTAGTGTGATGGCCACATTTGTAAATCATACTTTCCAAGTAAATGTAAACGTGATGGTGTGTTTCCCATCACTTCAAAATGCAACGATGATGTTTTGGCCTTTCTTTATAAGTAGTTGAGATAGTGATTGTTTTATTTTTATTTTATGTAATCCTTGGCCAATGAATGTGTGCTATAAAATCTTGGCAAGGAAGGGTGGTTGAGGCAAGTGTGGTGTGCATGATTGCAAATGATGTACTAGTTCCATGTATAGAGGATTGAAAGTGTGGTTTTGAAAGGACACAAACAATGTGCTGAGAGTGTTAATGCTTTTAGGGTCCAAAAGCTCTTCAGTGGGGAGGAATGGTCCAGGTGGATTAAATAGGTACAAGTACAACTGGCTTAAGTACAAAGGCTCAAAAATCAAAATTCTTGAAAATCTCTCGAACTAGGTTCAAGTTTTAGATCTTCGTCATTCTGATTCCAATGGCGCAGACGACACTCAATTCCGATTTTGTATGAAGGAGTTAGGAGTAGTCAAAGTTTGACAGTTGACTTGGTGATGTGGCAGCTTAAGGAGGTGACAATTTGGAAAAAATCCGGCCACCAGATTCCGGCCAACCTAGCCAGATTCCGAGCGAATTTGTGGGACAATTAATTTGTCTCCTTTGGTCAAAATCTAGAAGATTCAAAAAGATGCAGTAGTTTTAATAATTCAAAAAAAAAATGAAAAAATATGGATAAGGCAGGCCATGACCCCCGCCTTACCCCCCTATAGATCCACATTTGAACAAATAAAAAGTTTAACTAAGGGGGTTGGCAGCCATGACCTCATCGCCCCCACACCATATAGTAACGGCAACTATAAACGGTGGTGGGGGTCGTGAACCCCACCGCCACCCATATAACAATGTGCCACCATATGACACATACGACGGGAGTTAATGGCGAGGGTGACCCAATGTAGACATGCCCCAACTTACTGTACCTAAAATCAATGTGTAGAAGTTTCAAAAAATATATGCGGTGGATTTTTAATATGACAAGCGTAGTTTGAAACAAGTCTTCGCCTAATAACGGAGGCATCAAGGTTTGACCACCCAACCTCCTCTCACCTAATCCAGATCTCAACCATCTTCCCAACAGATCTCTTTGGAAACTCCGCCAACCCTTTTGTATATAAACCTTCATTTCATTTATGCACCCAGGACAGACAGGAGCAGGCATGGAAAACAAGGTGTGGAACCCTGAGTAGTGTGCAGGAATGGGTGGAACCATGATCTGAGCCATTTCCCAGAGGGGTCAGATTTTCTTTTTGTCAGATTGGGACAAGTTTTATATGGAGTTTTCACTACCCGATGCCACAAATCCAATGATGCTTCCCATTTCGTCATTAGAAGTCTATAATTTTAAGCCAATTTCATATTGGGTAGGTATAAGGGTGTAATTCCTCATTTTCTACATGTACTTTCATTTTTACCATTTAATGAAAAACGGGCCTCCCCACTATTTGAGCATGGCCTGGAGACATAGTCTTTCTTGGACGAACTCTGATAACAACTCTGTGTATTTGTTCATAATGTTAATTTCTTCTCTCTTTTTTCGTTTATGCCTTTAAATTTTCTTGTTTAAAGCTACAATTTTCACATGTAATTACATTCATACATCTCAAGAAAAATATTTGGATCAAGGGAGCAGGACGGGAACACCATTTCTAGGATGTTTTTCCTAGTGTTCCAGGGAAATCACCATGAGCAGCGTTGTACCTCTAAAAAAGGGTCTAACAAACCAACCACGGTCATGAGTGTTAGTAATGTTAAGGAACCCTCCAACATGCAACACAACCCCAAATACCTTTGTAATATTTTTAAGGGTGCTCACTTTCTTAAGGATTGTTCTAGTATATATAGAGTCTTAGAAGTGTGGTCTAAATATTCTCATCAACTTATGGTTGATCCATTGATTAGTGATTCTAAAGCTCCTGGGGAAAAGGGTAAAGCTTGGTTTCCATGTAGGTTATCTGAAGAGAGGCATCAAAATCACCTTTTCCCTCAACCACTCATCACAAGTCACCCCATGACACTAAGTTGGTGACACCACCTTCACAAAGACATCATATTTCATACATGGTTAGTCTAAATTTGTGAGAAATATCTAAGTTGATTAATGACCCAAATATTACTTTTTCCAAAGTGGTTTATCTGAAAAGTATAAAATATTTACCTAAAAATGTGATTTCCATGCTTAATGATATGCATTAATCAAGACCATAGTATTTACTCAAACCAAATTGTTTTCAATGGAATGTGTACAGATATTTGAAGAATGTGTAAGTGGGAGAGGATTAATGGGTTGGAAGTTGAAGACCCAGAAGATATGATTGAATTTTCAACATAAGACTTAACATGTAGAAATATTGATGGGGACCAAGTTGCAGTTATTCCATATTTTCGACTTGATGATTTTATAAAAGGAGAGGAATTGAGTGAATCTGCACCCACTCAATTTCATCTTTATTCTCATCGAAATAAAAAAATAGAGGATATCAAACAAATATATTGTTCAACATATCTAGAGTACGCTATGTGAGTCTTTATATATTTATCAATTTATGTGTAATTTTTTACAGTATGCATATATGTTATATCTAATTTGTTGTAAAAAAATTATATATGGGTATTGGTGTGCATATGGTCTGGAGTGAAAAAACCAAATTATGAGTGCATCCTCATATATAAAGAAAAAAATGCAGTCGAAAAGAAAGTATTAAAGTTGGTTGCCAATGTCACTTCATTGTACGACGACTTCATGTTAGACCATACGATGTTGTAATAATATATACTGCATGTAGGCATATTGATAAATCCAATGTTGTTTGTCATGGAAAAGATGCAATCGGCGGACCTATGAGATTTAGTTATGCACCACATTTAACAAGGCATATGTTATCTATTGTCTAACATTAAATCCAAAGAGGTTTTAATGTTACAATGATATGGGACAAGTTCATCTCTGATGTGAAGGATGGATTTGGTGAGTTATACACAGGGACATCTCGAGATTCATATATGACAAGACAAGGTATATTAAACATTTACAATGATACCATAAGGCTAGAGTATGTTAAATATCAAAGTGATCCAACCAATGTAGAATGTTCGTATAAGGAACACCTTGAGAGCTTTTTCTTCTACTAGAAACAAGATCTTTTTGAAAACATCCCTTTTATTATAGGTATACAAACAAAGTGGATGCGCTCAATGATGCTAAAATATTCTCACAATAATATAATCTCAATGGATTCAAAATTTAGTACAAATAAGTATCGGGTGAGTACAAATTTTACTTGAGTTTGATTCATTTATTCAACCTCATTTTAATGCATGTAACTTATATAAATATAATTATGTACATTGTTTGTAATGTATTATCATCTATACAACTTAATTTTTTTCGACGAATATTGCTATGGTTCCAGTAACTTGGGTGATATAATCATGCAATACTATAGCTGACATTTCTAAATGGATGTCAATTGTCTTTTCCATTGGGAAGAAAGAGAGACTAGATTGGCATGTTCAAGCCTTCATCACAGATGATGCTACTGCTGAAATTGAAGCATTAAGGTGATGTGTTTATTCTTTTATAAGAGATATAAAAATATTGTTAATGTATATTCCCTCTAATAAATGGTGTTATTCAAGGTCTTCAATCAAGTGTAAAATATTATTGTGTGTGGCATGTTCATCATGCATGGTTGAAGAATGTTGGAAATAAATTCCAAGGAAGGGAAAGCCAAATCCACAATTTTCATTCTTTAGGAGAAATCATGCACACATGTGAAGATGATGAATCTATAAAAAAAAACAGTTGAAAGGTTCTTTGAAAGATTTAGTGACCATCTAAGGTTTTTGGAATATTTTAAAACAACTTGGTTAGACAACAAAAAATATGTAAGTTTCTTGTAAGTGGCTTTAATGACTCTATTTTTCATGTCATATGTATTATTAATTCATAGCTAATATATTTCTTTCTATAGATATGTGGGAAAAAGCATACATAAATTTTCCACATTCTAATCAGTATACAAATAATGCCATTGAATCTTATCATTGGCATATTAGGGAAAGGTACCTAAAAGAAAAGAATAATGCATATCATAAACGTGTTGATTGGTTAATATATGCGTTGTTGACAAAGGCTGTACTATATTACAACCATATGCAATGTTTAAAAGAAGCGGGTTTTGTACGACCTAGAAAATTTGAGGAACAATTGAATTCATCCAAGTGTAGAGCTAGCCAAATCCCAAATGAAGATTGTGTGCCTGATGAAAAAAATAACAATGATTATTGGGTTCATAGCGAAAATAAGGATACATGTGATATTTGGTACAATGTCATATATAAAGGTTCCAATCTACACTTCTGCAATTGCAATTGGGCCTTCAATGGAAATGTTTGTAAACATGTACTGAAAGTTGAGATGTTGGTGAGTAAATTTAGTTTGGGTTAAAATGTACTACCTAATGTCACTAATCCTACTACAGAAAGGCCTACACTTTTATTTGATTTGAATGAAACGCCTATATTGGGCCTAGAAATCCAAATGGAGCTTCCGCCATGCTTTGATTCTCCTTCCAATATAAATTATTATAATGAAATAATCATTTATAGTGTTGAATCAACAAATGTATGACCAAATAACGCATTATTTGAAGATGATGAGATGAAATGTGTTAACTCATCAACTCATGAGAAATTGAGATCCATAATACTTACAAATTTGGAGCAAGAAAATGCATTGAACAGTTTGGTAGAAAAAGCATGTCAAGAATACAACAAAACGTTTTTCAATACTATAACTCCATATAAGATCACTAATAAAAGAAAACATAGTTTCTTGAGCCCATTCAATAAGAAAAGGCAATGTGGGTGCAAGTCAAAATCAGGGAAAGATAAACCACATTTTGAAAAGGTTGGACGAGTTCGTGCAAAAAAAAGAAACATGGATGAGAAACTGGAGTTATCTTCTAAACACCAAAGAAACGTGGGCCACATGCCTGAGTTAGTGCAACATTCTATAATACAAAAAAATGGTATGGAAATTTTATGGCATGCAATTTTTTATGTGAAATATGATATATTATCATTTTTAATTCATTTTCATAAATATATGAACTTTTTTATTGTTACAGTCGAGGGACCCACATCTCACAATGTTCCAGCTTGTCGACTTCAATTATGTGATGGGCATGATGTTGGTGAAAAAAACTATTGCACTAGGAACACTGCTCTGGTAATTAGCATCCCAATTTCCTCCTCGAGTGTGCTTCCTCCTATTGCATGACCAATGGGGATTTATTGTTGTCTACACTAACCACCTTTTCTCCATCAAAATTATCCCATGCCTATAAGCACATCCCCAAACCCTTCCCAATTCCCACCCCTACCATTTATTCATCCACCCTTATCATTGTTTCAATCATCCACCCTTGACATCCCAATTCCCCCCCTACGGTGATCCCTCATCCTAGGGTGATTCCCACTATCGTACAACAGGTGGGGGTGTATCACTGCCCACACCCATTACCTTTTTCCTATTTCACTTCCACCATGCCTTTATCCATTACCCATGAACCATGCCTATATCCATCACCAAGTGCTCCACCATCTTCCAAGGAAGGACAATCTTCTTCATTGCCTTAGATCTTCATGGTGAGTGTTGTAGCTCCTAGAGACAGCCTTGAGTTGCCAAAGACTAGTGCCTAGGACATCTTAACCAATAAAGAGTATAAAGTATATTTCAAGCTCATTATCAGCTTAGGACTCTCTACCTTTTCAACTTGTGCAAAGCATCATCATATGGATGGGACCAAACTACCTTCGGATTTAGCAAGTTATAAAGACACTGTAAAGACAAGAAGGGAATCTTCAATACATATATACTTCAGACAACTTAGAGACATCTTTCATCAGAGAGGGCTAGTTTCTCAAAGACATATAGGTATTTTAAACAAAAAAGTATTTGGGGCATAGAAAGTGAAAGGGGAGTACTAACTACCAATGAAATGGTGCTCAGAAAACATATTTCAACATAATATGGGCTTAGGAACTAAGAATCCATACATATCAATCAGTTCAGTGAGATTAACATTCCACGATGTTTAATATAGAGGAAACATGAATGATGTGTTAAGCAGAACGACATATCGTGTATGAGCCATATTTAAAGCAACATAGACCAGTAAAGCATGAGTATCAAACAATGATAAATTCATACCCGAGGTGGCAAGTTACTCGCATTCCAAGACACGATAAAAGGAAATTGAAAACAGTGGAGAGAACAATGATACAATATCACAAAGAAAGAGTCACGAACTATATAGCATTAAGACTGGAATCCTCATACATAACTAGAACTTCTCTTCGCTGAAACCCCACGAGCTCTGTGTGTTTGCATTGATAATTCCATGACAAGCATACAAAAACTTTTACACTACCATTTTATTCAGGAAATCTGGAACCACATGTTCTCTTCTGTTCTTGCTTATATAGGAACTTCCTTACATGGGCGAGAAGAAATTTGGGAAAATATCTTCCTCGCATGCTATGAAGTTGTTAGAAGTCCTTTTCAAAATAACAAAAATCATGATGAGGAATAAAAAACCTCTCATCATTTGTTGTTAGGCGCTCGGCCATTTAAAACCAAAATTGTATAACAATCTGGGTAAAAGTAAATTGCTGGGGCGAAATATAAATTCCACCTGAAACTTCAAAATGACTAACTGGGGTAAAAAGTAAAACGGCCGCGAGGGCCAAATCATGAAATAACAATGTATCATTTGCGAGAAGGGGTTGAGGCTGTTGCTGATACTGGAGGCGGCATGTTTGCGGATGAACTGGAAATTTGGCTGACAAACTGGGTGCACCTTTGCTGACTGCCCACTGATGGTTCCTTTCTTCCTAGAGGCATGCTTCATATTCTGTTAATGGTCAGAGCATGGAAGGAGTGGTGGAATCTTAGCATGATGGAGGTCTTACTGCTGCGATTCTGGCCCACGCTGTATCGAAATAGTCCACACTGGCTGCAAGCTGTTGTAGGGCCCTCGAAGCTATAACACGGGCTGACTCCTTATCAATGATCTTCTGACGCTCAACTGTTTCCTTGAATCGACTCGCTATGCCATGATGTTCTGCCTCACTAGCTTTCAAACCCTTCAAGAAAGAAACATATCTCTTGGCGCGTTGGGCTTTGCTACCTGCTTCTTCTATACCTTTGTCTGTGGAGACCTGCCGCTGCACGTAAGGACTGTGTAATCTTGGCAGCCTCTCCCGCTTGATAACCCTGCAAAACACTGGACTGAATTATAAAATTCGTGCATATGGGAGTGATTATGAAGGACTGGAGAAAAATGGCGCGACGGTGGTCGAACAGTGTTTTCTGCGTAAAAACGGTGAAAAAGGCAATGGTACGGTGTATGATAGGGTTTGGTGGGGAAATGCATCGTGGGTCGTTCGATCGTGGTCTAGTGGTGGGGATCGACGGTGGAGAATGGTCTGTGGAATAACTTATGCACATGACGGAATACATATGAAACATTGAAATTTTAACGTAAAATGTGAAACCTTCAGACTTTGGTGGAAATGCAAAGGAAACACATGAAATGCAACGGAAATGCGCATGAGGGGTATGGGAATTAACGTATGAGGTGGGACCAAATACGGAAAGCGCGGATCGCAAAGGTGGAAAGTGCGATGGCGGAAAGTGGCACCAACCAGAAAACTGCACTTTGCGCTTTTGCGATGGGGCGGATCTGCGATGGGCGCGATTTGCGATGGGTGCGATTTGCGATGATCGCAAATCGCAAAGGCGGAAATCGCGATGACGGAAAGTGGCACAAACAGAAAACTGTGCTTTGCGCTTTTGCGATGGGGCGGATCTGCGATGGGTGGAACTTGCGATGGGCGCGATTTGCGATGGGTGCGATTTGCGGTGATCGCAAATTGCAAAGGTGGAAAGTGCGATGACAGAAAGTGGCACAAACAGAAAACTGCGCTTTGCGCTTTTGCGATGGGGCGGATCTGCGATGGGTGGATCGCATCGCAAATATTTGCGATAGATTGATTGGGCACGAACATGTGAAATTGCGATATGCACTTTGCGATTGGCCCCCCAAGGCTTTAAGTGCTTGGTCATGGGCAAGGGTTATGGGGAAGTGGTTAAGGTTTAGCCAAAAAAGGGGCTAGGCCCTATTACAAAGTCTAAAGTGGGTTTTTAGCTCGTTTAAATGCATTTCAAAGCCTTAGGAGGGTAACGGTAGAGGGAAAAAAGAGGTGAAGTAGATAGGGTAAGCGTCGTAAGGACGCTGACAATGGGGCACGTGGCGTATAGGGATTGGGCGTGAGCTGGACACAGGTGGACGCCGCGTGCTGGGTCTAATACTGGTACGGGCCTCTGTACCAGTTAACCTAAATGACTTTACCTTACCTTTTGCTATATGAAGCACATGATTTTTGAACATATTTTCCATAAGACTGATTCGAAACATAGCATACCGATCCTTAGGGCCTGCACATTAGTTCTGCGACATTACTTCCTGTCCCTGCTTTACTGTTGCTACTTCACTCTGGCCAACTCTTCAAATATTCCACCATTTGATATGAAGTTCCATACATAACTTATCAACCTTTAATAACATCAGTGACTTATGTTAAATGTTGATCAACATTGGCTCCACCTGGGGACGGCACATTCATCCTTGAATGTGTCGAGAACTACGCAGACCGCCTGTTAGTCTTCTGTGAACGCCACTTCTCATCCCTTTTGGCTTTTTACCTCTTCTTTTCATGATTCTTCAACCAACACACATTATTAAAACAACGCGTAAAAAAGGAAATAATATAAAATATGATACATCGGGCCCTCTCGGCCCAGATCAGTACTGAAAATAAGGCTTGAGGAATTAACCATTGACAGGGGCATCCAACAAATCCCCCTGCAAATTCTCCTGCCTAAAAGTATTGTTGCCACCTTGTTCTGCAATTTTGAAAGGGCCAAACCAAAGGGGGTCGAATTTACCGTGCTTTCCTTTATCAGCCCTTTGCACGTCCCACCTGAGTACTAGGTCCCCTACCTGTAACTTTCTGTCTTTAGCATGTTGATCAAACAACTCTTTCATTTTCTCCTGGTATTCTATTAGCCTCTGATTCACCTGAATATGCGTTTCTTCGAGCTCCACCAACTGGTTAATTCTTCTAGCCATGTCATTAGGTTCTTCTTGACTCTCTTGCATGAATCGGGCCACAGGTAGGGCTAATTGTATAGGAAACATAGCTGCTCGTCCATATACCAGTTCATATGGAGATTTCCCAGTTGCTCTTTTATTGGTGATTCTATTTTCCCACGGAGCGAATTTCAGTTGGGAGTCCCAATTCCTCTGATTTTCATTAATAGTCTTCTTTAAGGCCCTCACCAGGGTTTTATTCGAAGATTCTGCCAAACCATTTCCCTGTGGGTAGTAAGCTGTAGAGTGACCCAGAGAGATATTATATTGCTGACAGAAATTCACAATTTTTGTAGATTTGAAGGCTTGTGCATTGTCAGTAACTATTCTAGCAGGGCATCCAAACCTGGATATAATTTTCTCTTCCATGAATTTGATTATCACTGTGTCTGTAGCACTTCGCGCAGGTATGGCTTCCACCCATTTCGTGAAATAATCCGTGGCAGTCAGGATCCATTTGTGTTGTCCACTTGAGGGCAGGTGAATCTCGCCTATGAAGTCAATTTCCCACTGTTTGAAAGGTTCATCGACGTGTACAGGAATCAGGGGCAGAGCTGCTAACTTTTGTCTTTTAGCAAATTTCTGACATTTGTCACATGCTCTAACCCAAGCAAAGATGTCTCCAAACAATTTAGGCCAGTAGAAACCAGCCTTCAGAATTTTCTGAGCTGTGCTCCTCCAGCTGTAATGTCCTCCACAGATTCCCTCATGAAATTCGGTCATTATGTTCTCCACTTCGCCTTCTATGAGGCATAATAACAGTATGCCTGAAAGATCTTTCCAATATAGCTGACCATTGGCAACCGTATACTTTTGTGATTTCAGCCTCAATGCTCTGTATTTTTATTTATCACAGCTGGGTGGACATCTGAGTGTTAGGATATACTCAACTATTTCTTTCTACCAAGGACTAGTAAGATACTTCATCAGTGTTTTCTGAGTGGCCATTTCCACTTCTTGCTGCCCTGTCTGTTCCTCAGAATCTTCATTTGCAATCATAGATAAATTGATGCCCAAAGCTTGATGATTTGACTCTGATAAAATTCTTGCTAGCCCCTGCCCTTTAATCAACTTAGTGGGTCTGATGTCCAAATCATATTCATGTATCTTTGCAATCCACCTACCCCTTTTTCCTTCACTGTCACCCTGAACGAGGATATCTTTAACCGTTGCGGTGGGTACAAATGCAGTAATGTGAGACCGCAAAATATACATGCGAAATTCCTTGAGGGACTTTACCAGGGCATAGGCCTGCTTCTCCAATATATTGTATTTCAATTCTACGTCGTGAAGCACCTGACTAAAGAAAGCAATGGGTTGTTCATACCCATCCTCGTTTTTCTGTAGGAGAACTCCAGCTACCGTATGAGGTGATGCGAAAGAGAAAATCATAAATGGTTCAGTGAAATATGGCCTTGCCAGCACAGGAGCCTCAGCAAATGCATTCTTTATCCTGGCAAAGGCTTGCCTCAATTTTGGTGACCATTTCACCTCATTATTCTTTTTTAACATATCTGTTATATGCCTAACTATCTCAGCATAGTTAGGGATAAATCTTCTCAGAAAATTGATACGCCCTAAGAACACCTGGACTTATTTCTTATTCCTGGGGAGGGAGATGCCATTTTTAACCTCCACTCTTTTAGGATCAATCTTGACCCCATCCTTAGTTACAATGTGTCCTAGGAGCTTACCCTCTTCTAATGCAAACAAAGATTTCTGAGGATTGAGGGAAAGACCATACCTCCTGCATTTTTCAAAAGTTCTTCGTAAGTGTTGAATATGCTCAGCATCATCTTTCGAAAACACTGTAATATCGTCCAGATAAACCACCAGAAATTTATCTTGCTCCCCTACAAAAGCGATATCCATGGCCCTCTGAAAAGTGGCTCCTGCGTTAATCAGCCCAAAAGGCATCCTAGCGTACATGAATGTACCCCAAGGCGTGGTGAAAGCAGCTTTCTTCTGTTCCTCTGGGAGTACAGCCACCTGGTTATAACCCGAAAAACCATCCATCATAGACATTCTAGAGGCCCCCACCACTTTCTGCAAAATGTGGTCCATCTTCGGTAATGGGTAATTGTCTTTCAGGGAGGCTCTATTCAAATTTATAAAATCAACGCACAACCTTATTTCTCCATTTTTCTTTCGGACAGGGACTAGATTTTCCACCCATTCAGAGTACTTCAATGGCACAATCATTTTAGCCTTTAACAGCTTCTTGATTTCTTTCTCGATGGAGGGGAGTAGCAGAGGATTTATTTGTCTGAGTTTCTGCTTGTGAGGCCTTGCATCTGCCTTCAGGGGAATTTCATGCTGCAAAACGCTGATATCAAACGTCTTCAGGTCTTGATAGGACCACACAAATACATCCCTATAAGACTGAAATAATTGTAGGTACTTTTCCTTATAGCCATCCGGGACCTTTCTGGATAATTTCACAATTTAGGGTTCAGCCTCAGTACCCAGATTTAGGTCTTCTACCTGGTTTTCGTCTGTCGTTTTGCTGGGCTACCTGGGGACATCATTTTTGTCGAACAGCCTTTCTAGGGGCACCAGGCCTCTAGGGATGACATTTCCCTTTAGTTGTAACACTTTGCTCCCGGCCATTTTTCTTCCCACTTGTTTTCTGATTGGTTCTCAACATCATCCCCCTCACAACAGTTGATTTCCATATTAGAGAACTCCCCAACTGTCTCTAGAAACCTTTTCACTTGTTCATCATCCTCAAACACTTGCCAGTGTTTGACATTGTCTGGAATCTAAGGTCGGTACCTTACTTCTATCTCATACCTCAGGAGGGGATTTTGGGGTGGCCGGAAGGTGCTAGCAGCTACTGCAAGTGAATTTGCCATCCTATTCTGCTCCCGGGGCATGAATTGAATATTAAAAGCTGAGAAAAATTTCTCCACCATGTCCCATACTTCATTCCTGTAAGCTCTTAAATGAGGATGTTTAGCTTGACATTGATTTCTGATCTGTCGGACCACTAATTCTGAATCACCCAAGACCTTCAGGGTTTGTATATTCATATTCTTGGCTGCCTGTAGCCCCAGCAAAAGTGCTTCATACTCAGCCACGTTATTGGTGGCTTCATACTCTAATTTGAAGGACAATGGGACCCATTTTCCTGTAGGGGAAATCAATAAAGCTCCAGCACCATTACCTTCCTTTGAATTTGCCCCATCGAAATGTAGAGTCCATACCCCTGTTTCAAGACCTTCTGAGGATTGTTGAGTCCTTATCTGACATAAGGAAGGTTCCTGAGCATAACTGTAATCTTCTTCTAACATCAAGCACAAAAAATCTCTATCTTTACTGTAAATCGGTGAATTTCCTGAACTGTCAGCTTTGGTAACCGTTTTTAGAAATCTGGTCTCCCTGTATAATCTCCTCTCCTGCCCGCCAAAAATTGGGATGCTTGCATATGTTAGATCTAGTTTGATTGACCCACCAATTTTTTTTCCCCAGGACCTTGATAGTAGCATACCAAAACGGGCTGGAATGTCAGCCACCACAATGTCCATTACTACACTTTTAGCTGGGATTTGGGCCAGGTTGACCACCAGGTCCTTAATCATGCCCAAGCACTTAACTCTTTTGGATTCAAATGAGTACAGATCTTGATATGGATGAGTGATCTGGAGTCCTAATTGTTCCATGACATACAGAGGCATCAGATTGTGGGAGGCTCCAGAGTATAACATACAATTGTGGAGCAATAGGTCATGGATCGCCAAAGACACGTAAAAGGGAGGTGTAGAGGGGTCTAATTCTTCGACATGTGAACCAAACACTACCATAGGTATTTCTTCTTGTAAGTTGAGACTGTCAGCGATGTGTATTACTTCTGGGGGAAGCATGAAGGATGTGACCTGGGACTGATATTCAGGTTGCTTTAACAATTCGGTTAGGGGAACTGGGATTTTCACTTTCTCAAGTTCTTTTTGTAAACTAAAAGAAGAGGAGGACCTATCTACTGCCACTTCCTTTGTTTCTTTATCTTTTGACTCTTCACTTTGAGGGGGAGGCTTAACTTCTTTTTCGGTAAGCTTATCATTAGGGTGTGCAGCTACTTGTGAAGATGAAGGCATTTGATTATTAGACTGCAGATATGGCTTAAGGGGCCTCTTACCTTTGTCTAGGGTCTTTTGTGGTGTTGCCTCCTTTCGAGCAGGTGCTTCTTCTTGCGATGTGTCCTCCTCCTGACCCTGAGTGCGAGTTCTCTTCCTGGAATATCTGAGGTCATATCTTCTATTGAATTGAGCTTGCATGAAGTCGACGAACTGTTTGCAGTAATCCTCAACCTCAGGATCTTCAGTGTCTTCGTTAGCCTTTCCCTCTTTTTGTGCTTGCACCTCTACTTCGTTACTTTCATGTAAAGGACATTCAACTTCATCACTGTTTGAGAAAGCAAGGTAAGCCTCTTCTTGCTCATAAGCCACATCTTCAGTAGAGCCCTCTACTTGCCCTTCCAAATAGAGGGGGAGTGGAACTTGGTCTTGCTGCTCCTTTTGTCCCCTCTGCAGTATCTGCAAGGGTGGCTTTCTGTATTGAGGGTTAAAACCTCTGTTAGGAGCATTTTGGAAATTCTTGGAGGATGAATTCTTTGCCTCCATTTCGAGCTTTACTAGCTTGCTTGAGAGATTCTTGATCATTTTGTTCATCTCCTCAATCCTATCATTTGTTGAATCTCTATCTTGGCCTGAGGTGGATACCTCTTCCTTTCCCCTTCTTCTTGTATCTTGCTCAGATTTTCCCCTAGACTTACCAGTGGAGGCAAAGTTTGCCTCGAGCTCTAGTGCATCTGTCTGAGCATCATCCAGGGTGGTTGGCTTTCTTTCTCTCAGAGAGAAGCCGAACTCTGAGTCGAAAGCTGCCATGAACACAACCTTGGCAGCGGTCTGATGAGGCTTCATCTCTGCAGGGAGGCTAAGGTACAATTTGTTAAATCTCTTAATAAATTCAGCCACCCCTTCATTGTGTCTTTTCTTGAGTGTATTAAACTCAGTAAGACAATGTCCGTGGTCCTTCTTCTCTCCCCATTTTCTGAGGAAAGTCTCTTCCATTCCGTCCGAGGTGGTGATAGAATGGTTTCCCAATGTCTTGAACCATTTTCTAGCCTCACCATCTAAATATTGCACGAACAGTCTTAGGACCACATCCAGATGTTCCACATTAAAATTCTCTGCGAAAGAACAAAAGACCTCCAAATGCTTCTGAGCTTTGATCTCATTTTCCCCATTGAAACGGGGCAAGATCTTTAAATAGTCATGTGGCATGTCATTTAGCACATTAGGTAGAGCCAGAGGGGAGTATTTATTTAACAGGAAACCGGGGACGTTAGCCATTGGAGGGGGTGGAGGTAGTGCAAGAATATGAGCTGTAAGAGGAGGAGGAGAAGGTGGAAGTGAAGTATGGATAATGATGGGGATGTAGTGAACAGCGGCTTGAGGGGTTGACGAGAATGTCGGGCTATGAACAGCAGATACTTTAGTAACTTCTTTAATCTCCTCAACTTCAGGGTAGGGTGGAAAGAGTAATGTGAAGTATTGCTAGACTCGGCTTCGTCTTTGATATGGACATCTCCCCGAGGTGGGCTCTCTGAATAGTAACCAGTATCTCTTATGATGGAGTCAAGGCCTTGTACTTGGGCAATTTGAGAGGAAGAGGACGGAAGATATGGAAAGTTTTCTAGGGAGAATTCAGGAATCTCGGTATGAACTGACTGCCTTTCCCTCTAGCCCCTTCTATGTAGGATCCTTTCCGGGTCAGACACAGAAGGTGTCTTTGGCTGAGATGTATCTGACCTCAGGTGCGGCTTACGAGGAGCCAAGACTACAAACAAATTAACCTACAACACAAATGTGGAGTTGCCAAGGTGAGGAATGTACAACTCTCAACTCTTCATGCTCACCTAACTGAAGAGTGAATAGGTTTGTCAAGGCCCAGGGATTTTAATTTATTTCGACTTCTTCCCCAGCAACGGTGCCAGAAAGATGTTGTAGCTCCTAGAGACAGCCTTGAGTTGCCAAAGACGTTGGTCAGAGATTTCCATAGTAGGCAGGAAAGTAGTATTTCACCTTCATGGATGTTTCTAGACTTCTGATTTTTCAGAACTTGTGTGTTATCATCATAAAGATAATCAAACCATCCTTCGGATTTAGCAAGTTAGTAGCAAGGACATCAGAAAGACAAGTAAGGGAATCTTCAATATATATATCAGACATAACTTAGAGACAGATTAGAGGTCATTAAAGACATATAGGTATTTAAACAGAAAAATATTTGGGGCGATAAAGTGAAAGGGGAGTACTAACTACCTATGAAAATGGGTGCCTTAAAAACATATTTAAACATAATATGGGCTTAGGAACTAAGAATCATACATATCAATCAGTCAGGTGAGATTAACATTCCACGATGTTTAATATAGAGGAAACATGAAAGATGTGTTGCTTGAACGGAAACCTCATCTGTATAGTCACATTAAAACCACATTGACCAGAAATAGTGGTCAGCATAACATAAATTCATACCCGAGGTGGCAAGTTACTCGCATTCCAAGACACAATGAAAGGAAATTGAAAACAGTGGAGAGAACAATGATAAAATATCACAAAGAAAGAGTCACAAACTATATAGCATTAAGACTGGAATCCTCATGCATAACTAGAACTTCTCTTCACTGAAACCCCACGGGCTCTGTGTGTTTGCATTGATAATTCCACGACAAGCATACAAAAACTTTTACACTGCCATTTTCTTCAGGAAATCTGGAACCACATGTTCTCTTCTGTTCTTGCTTATATAGGAACTTCCTTACATGGGCGAGAAGAACTTTGGGAAAATATCTTCCTCGCATGCTATGAAGTTGTTAGAAGTCCTTTTCAAAATAACAAAAATCATGATGAGGAATAAAAAACCTCTCATCATTTGTTGTTAGGCGCTCGGCCATTTAAAACCAAAATTGTATAACAATCTGGGTAAAAGTAAATTGCTGGGACGAAATATAAATTCCACCTGAAACTTGAAAATGACTAACTGGGGTAAAAAGTAAAACGGCCGCGAGGGCCAAATCATGAAATAACAATGTATCATTTGCAAGAAGGGGTCGAGGCTGTTGCTGATACTGGAGGCAGCATGTTTTCGGATGAACTGGAAATTTGGCTGACAAACTGGGTGCACCTTTGCTGACTGCCCACTGATGGTTACTTTCTTCCTAGAGGCATGCTTTATATTATGTTAATGGTCGGAGCATGGAAGGAGTGGTGGAATCTTAGCACGATGGAGGTCTTACTGCTGCGATTCCGTCCCACGCTGTATCGAAACGGTCCACACTGGCTACGATCTGTTGTAGGGCCCTCGAAGATATAACATAGGCCAACTCCTTATCAATGATCTACTGATGCTCAATTTTTTCCTTGAATCGACTCGCTATGCCATGATGTTCTGCCTCACTAGCTTTCAAACCCTTCCAGAAAGAAACATATCTCTTGGCGCGTTGGCATTTGCTACCTTCTTCTTCTATACCTTTGTCTGCGGAGACCTGCCGCTGCACATAAGGACTGTGTAATCGTGGCGGCCTCTCCCGCTTGATAACCCTGCAAAACACTGGACTGAATTATAAAATTCGTGCATATGGGAGTGATTATGAAGGACTGGAGAACAATGGTGCGGCGGTGGTCGAACAGTGTTTTCTGCGTAAAAACGGTGAAAAAGGCAATGGTACGGTGTATGATAGGGTTTGGTGGGGAAATGCATCGTGGGCCGTTCGATCGTGGTCTAGTGGTGGGGATCGACGGTGGAGAATGGTCCGTGGAATAACTTATGCACATGACGGAATACATATGAAACATTGAAATTTTAACGTAAAATGTGAAACCTTCAGACTTTGGTGGAAATGAAAAGGAAACACATGAAATGCAACGAAAATGTGCATGAGGGGTACGGGAATGAACGTACGAGGTGGGACCCAATACGGAAAGCGCGGATCGCAAAGGCGGAAAGTGCGATGGCGGAAAGTGGCACCAACCAGAAAACTGTGCTTTGCGCTTTTGCGATGGGGCGGATCTGCGATGGGTGGATTGCATCGCAAATATTTGCGATAGATTGATCAGGCACGAACATGTGAAATTGCGATATGCGCTTTGCGATTGGCCCCCCAAGGCTTTAAGTGCTTGGTCATGGGCAAGGGTTATGGGGAAGTGTTTAAGGTTTAGCCAAAAAAGGGGCTAGGCCCTATTACAAAGTCTAAAGTGGGTTTTTAGCTCGTTTAAATGCATTTCAAAGCCTTAGGAGGGTAATGGTAGAGGGAAAAAAGAGGTGAAGTAGATAGGGTAAGCGTCGTAAGGACACTGAAAAATGGGGCACGTGGCGTATAGGGATTGGGCGTGAGCTGGACACAGGTGGACGCCGTGTGCCGGGTCTAATACTGGTACGGGCCTCGGTACCAGTTAACCTAAAGGACTTTACCTTACCTTTTGCTATATGAAGCACATGATTTTTGAACATATTTTCCATAAGACTGATTCGAAACATAGCATATCGATCCTTAGGGCCTGCACGTTAGTTCTGCCACGTTACTTCCTGTACCTGCTTTACTGTTGCCACTTCACTCTGGCCAACTCTTGAAATATTCCACCATTTGATATGAAGTTCCATACATAACTTATCAACCTTTAATAACATCAGTGACTTATGTTAAATGTTGGTCAACAGTGAGAATGAGTAGTTCATCAAAATCTTATCATGAATTAACGAAATTAATTCTATGCATTTTGGATTTTACAATTAATTGGTTATTGAATTTTTGCAACAATATCAATTTCGAAATGCACTTGGGAGTTCCAAGCGTGGCAAGGGTGACATATTGACCCAATTTATAAATCAGTCATGATGTCATTTTACAATTATGTCATTTATGGGCATGAGCTTCCATTATCTATGTTAAAAATGAAGTTCCAGTTTGTAAAAGAGAAAAATGTATAACTAGACCAATTTGGAATACAAGTACAAGAATTTGAACTTGTGTATATGAAAATGACTTCATTGAATTTTAAATTCATGATGTGGATTTAATTTTATATTCTATCAATGTTACATTACATTTGATGAATGTAATGAGAATGGATTTATTTGTTTCATTTACAAATTATCAAGTTTGCAAGTTAACTTACTTTTAAATTTATATATTACTCAATGTTGCATGCATAGACAACCATATCATTACCATGGAACTCTGGTTAGTTATAATAATAGATGTATCATGTACATGAAGAGAGCATATATACGGATTCAGATTTATTTTTGTTTTGAATTTATGAAAAAGAAAAATAAGTTTTAAACTACAATATATATGCCTTATAATAAAATCTACAAAAATAGACAAAGTTTTGAGCATTTACCACTTCTATACTAACATTTAAAGATGAAAACTTTAATTATAAGTGGTGTAGTACTATTTAAGTTCTGTATTTTTTTGGTTTTATATATATATTTTAACAATTCCTTTATTTATCTTTAACTGGAGCACAAAACATATCTATGCTGCCAAGCATGGTTTTTTATAATATGTATATAATCGTCTTAAAAAAATTACCAAATTGATATTTCTATCATATTTATTTCATACAAAATATTATTTTTTTATTTTTCTTTTAAATTATGTTTAAATGATTTTTCACTGACTATGCCAAATGGAGAGGTTAAAAATTATTACTTCTCTATAAAGCCCTAACTTATGCTCAGAACTAGGGATGCATACCTAGGATGACCTATTTATCTCTCAACCTTCAAATGAGGATAACTTTTGGATTTAAAACTAAGATTTTAGACCATTTCCCTCCATTCTAAAGATGAAAATCCTTTGTTGATGTACATAGTAAACCTACGCTATTTTTAAACTATTATTTTGTGAAACTCTAATCCCCCACCTTTCCTATTGTGTGTACTTCTTCTCTTATAAACATTATACTTACAATAAGGCATGCCACAAATCATTTTTAATTTCTTTTATTATAAACATCATACCTACAATAATTCAAGATATTACTATTAGAGAGAACTATGGATTCTCTGAATGAAATTTTCATAACAAGGTTAAATTTAATTTTAATGCCCTATTTTCCATCACCATTTCCTCTCATTACATTAATTGTGCCTAAAATATGATTAAACCTATTTAATATAAAAGTAATAAAATAACATTATTTTATTACTTTAGATTCACACACATGTACATCTCAAAAATAAAAAATTTCAATCCTTTTATATTGAAAACTTGTCTTCCATTCATATGCACATTAACATATTCTTCTCATGTAAATCTACCTATAAATATTAAATCCAATAATCATTCCATATGTCACGATACTAATGAGAATGGAACTTCAACCATCTAATGAAAGTCAAGGTATTAGTTTATAGTGTAAATTGTATTGAATTATACTGTAATGACAAACATTTGCATGGAGAATGCTAGTTGCATCAAACATTACAAAGCTAGATGACATAATTAATGGAATTTTGAAAAAGAATATCTAAACACATTTTCTTTTGGAAAAAAATAAAGTCAACATTTCTTTAATAATATTGTAATTTGAATTTTTTTATTTTTTTTACTAAATACAAAAATAAAAAAATTATTTATAAATTTTAATCAATTTTAAAATAACATATTTTTATTTTTATTTATAATTAATAAAACTTTAGTACAAGAAAATAAAATCAAAGAAAATCAACTATGCTTATAACCACATTGAGATTTTAAACAACTAATGTTTATAAAACATAAAAAAAGTTAAAAAATGAAGATTTCACATCAATGAAGAATTTGTAGCACCAACATTCGAAATCACCATTGAAGCTCAATACTAACTTTCATTTTCATTTCCTATAGCTATCCCTTGTATAACATTTCAACTCACCAATTTCAAAAACACGTGTATAATCATCTTTTCACTGTTTATAAGTTTGGTTAGCCAAAAATTATATGTATGTATTTAGACATTGAGTTTCCATTATCAATAACCTTTCTATGAAATAATTTTCAACTTATCCAATGAAATGAATTTGAATGCCATTAACGAAGATAGAACCATGACATTGTTATTGTATTCAACTATGGGTTCTCTATTGAAGAAATGGATGTGTTCTCAAATCATAGTAAAATTTTAATGCATTTCATCTTCTTGTCAAGGCTGATGAGTGCATCTCTACCATTAAGTTTGACACCGACCATATTTAGAGCATTGTTACTAATAGCTTCCAAGGTGAGTATTCAGTATTCTACATTATTCAATACATCATTTATTATGAATCTAGAAAGTACATAATGGTCCTTTTAGTCACTACGTAATTGTGCCTCCAGTGTTTGAACTAAACATTTAAAACCCACCACAGGTTTTAGTGTTACGATTCAATCCTTGTAGTCGAAGATTCAATTGCCTAATTTCCCTCACAAGCATACACACACATTCAATTCCTAGTGCTGCCACTTTCGAGCCTCTCTCACACTGTAACCTAAGAAACTAGACCCCACTAAAGAAACAATTTTTCCCTTGGGAAATATAGAAATAGATTTTAGCTCCTCCTTGTGTTTTGATGGTTGCATGTCATTGCATGTGTTTCTATCCTGTGATTTTCTATTCTGCGGATTGTAGAAGAAATTTATATCCCTCGTTTTGAGTTCAAATTCATCAGTAATAATAAATTTCTTGTCATTTATAAAATATTAATATTATATAATAATTAATATTAATTTTACCAATATTTAAACTTAAAGTATTGTGAATAATATATAATAATAATAATATTGTTAATAATCATTACATTCAAGTAAAGATTAAAAATCATATTATTATTAAACATTATTTCAAAACATAAAATCTAAAACTCAATATTAAATCTAAAACCTAAACATAAAATCCTAATATTAAACTTTATAATCTTAAAACTCTAAAAGAAAATCTAAAACCAAAAGGTAAATCTAAAACTTAAACCTAAAATATAATATTAAAACCTAAATTTTAAACTTAAAAACCTAAAACATAAAATCTAAACTTAAAATATAAACCTAAAATATAATATTAAACATATTCTAAAACTTTAAACCTAAAATCTAATATTAAAGCTAAAAGTTAAATGAAAATCCTAACCTAAACTTAAATGGAATGGAAATGTAAAACTACTTAAATCTAAAACCTAAATATAATTGTTAAAAGTAAAACCTCGTGAAACTTAAAACATATACATTTCACAAATTCTAGAATAAAATATAATAAAATACTTTTATTAAAAAAATCATAAATGGTAACTTGGAAAATATAAAACTACTTAAATCTAAATCCTAGATATAATAAAATATGATTTAATTAAAAAAAATCATAAATAGTAACTTAATTAAACCATAATATGACTCAATTAAAATATGACTTAAAAAATTAAGAAATGATAACTTAATTAAAACACACTATATGATATGGAGCCAGAGATCTTTGTGATTTGACTCATCCGCGAGCTTAAAGTGAATTTGTTTCATCGGGCCTTCAACCAAAATCCATCACACCTGTGTCAGGTCAATTTACTGTCGCACATATCACTCCCAATTCTACTGCCGCACATATCATTCTAGGCATATCATTTACTACTGGGTACCTGTTTCAAGGTCTGCATGGTTATGGCTAGCATGACCATGGCATGGCCATTGGTACTTTTGGAATATTAGTAAGGCTATAAACTTGAAAATAAAGCTGCCGCACATATCATTCTAGGCATATCATTTACTACTGGGTACCTGTTTCAAGGTCTGCATGGTTATGGCTAGCATGACCATGGCATGGCCATTGGTACTTTTGGAATATTAATAAGGCTATAAACTTGAAAATAAAGCTTTCTGTCTTGGCTTGGCCTAAATGTTGAGGAAGAATGCACATGGATCCCACGACACAAAGGGACGGTCTCGGCTCAGCTGATACGCTCTTAAGTTTGGTAAAGACTCAATAAAACATAATGATAGGGAAAATAACAGTGATTATTCCATTCCATTATTTTATTGGGTAGTGAACGCATAGGTGTGCATAAACAAGCGTTGAAGGTTTCAATGTGCTGATATATCTTTGCATTCAATTGGTATTTTGCATTGCAATCATCTAAATTTCTCCTCATGCTTGCCTCTTTCCATCACACCATTTTTTCCAAAATAATTATAAGGTATTCATAAATTTCCGCGGCCCAAGTGCGTGGAAAACCTTCGGCAACCATCTGTATTGTCCCTTCCTTTTGCATGGGTTGAGAGAATTTTTTACTGTGTCGTTCTAGAAACGAGGAGAGCATTTACATTCCGAAAGAAAAGGTTCTATTAGAACTGCGTCTGTCAGGTCCCGAGTTGGAAGCAAGGCCAACGGGGGCCATGACAGGCCATGCTCACTTGGCAGTGAAAACCCAATTTTTGAGTTGCGACGAGAGTACCCAAGTACGACGAGCGTGCCCAAATGGAAAGGTGCCCATGTCGACACAAGAGGGAGTGTGCATGAGTTAAGAGCAAGCGCTCGCCCGAAGGCGAGGTGTTGGGCGTCGCGACCGACAGAGAATAACTGGCACAACATCATGGAAACCAATATTTATCAGTCTATTGGCCCATAAATGCACCTGGGAAATAGATGCCCACCGTTGGATGGTGTACTTGCTTTAATCACTTTCCAAGTACATTTATGGGCCAATAGACTGATAAATATTGGTTTCCCAACATCATAGTGCGTCAACCCACATGATGAAGTATAGCGGAGGGAGTTGTGAGGAGAAAGCCAAACCATAAGGAGGAGCACGTGCGAAGAGCGTGCCAATGAAACTTATAGAAGCAAACTAACTTGGTGGACCCGTGCTCGTCGACACGCCCACGCCAAGACCTAACAGGCAAGGCAAGCATGCAACATGATGTAACGAGCAAGGAAGCAACCGATAAGACATAGCATGGGTAGCATGGAAAGGCAAAGCACCCAGGAAAGGGCGTGCCCGCCCAACAAGGGTGATCTCCTAACCATAGGCAGGTCGGCCCGAGCCTCGGCCTGAGACTTATATCCCAGTTTATCCGCCTATAAATGCAGCGAGAGACGAAATGGCCACCGTAGGATCATTTATTGCTTTAATCTGACGGTAGCCATTTTCTCTCTCAGTGCATTTATGAGCCGATAGACTGGGATATAGGGCTCGCCCCCCGGGACGCGCCCACCTAGCAAGGGTTATCCAACAGAGTTGATGGGTTGACTCAAACATTGAAGGGGCATATGCCCAACGTAAAAGAGAAAGGTTGAACGTGCACAAATGCAAGTGGATACATTCAAACAAGGCAGAACCAATCAGAGTCGACGAGCAAAAGAAATCACAGAACAAGTCACACTAAGGGGCAAGTCTGCGATATCGAGAAAAAACAAGGTGGTGTCACATCACACGAAAATGCAGCAAAAGAGGGCGCAGGTAAGGTGGGACTCGCCTACTGATCCTGAACGAATGGGCAAAGTTTTTTATTCTATTTTGGGTAGAAATTCTTGGGGTTTATGGGCAAGTCGAACATGCAGGGCATGATTGCACGAATTGGGCAGATTGGCTGGATGAGTTTACTGGTTTGGTCTAGGAAATTGCCACACCATTTTTATGTCGTAAAATATTGTTGTATTAATTTTGTAGAAGTTCAATGAAGTTGGGGTGATTTTTTTTTGGGAAGTTTCCACCTCCCATCGTAAAGTCTCGTTTACTGTCATATTTGCGATATCACAATTTTACACTATTGTATTAATATTTATGAACATTGCACTGTTATGAAATAAATGTAAGTGAAGTAAATGAATTGTAAATTTGTTGCATAAATGAAGTAAAGAACACTTGAATGAAAATTTGATAGTTAGTGTTGGAAGTTAGGTGCAGTTCGCATGAAAGTCATTTTAAAGTGAAATCTCGCTAGTGAATGAAAATTTGATAGTTAGTGTTGGAAGTTAGGTGCAGTCTGCGTGAAAGTCATTTTAAAGTGAAATCTCGCTAGTGTTGTACAATGTCCACTGTGGAATTAAGTCGCCACAAGGTGGGGTTGTGACATTTGGTATTAGGGCCCATTTTGCAAAGGTGGGTTGTTAGCTAAAGTATGAATTTTGGTTTAGCAGGGGCAGAGACAAACCAAGGTCAGAGCCACGCTAAACGAAGAAGTCTAAATTGTGATCAAGGTTGTGAGTTTGTTGAAAGTTGGGAAGTACGATGGGAGGTTTACAAGAGGGTTACGATAGACCTATGCAACTCATGGAAATGTTAGATTACATGAAGGAAGAGAGGCCACGGTTGTGAGGAGAACTTGATGTTTTGGAAGACAATGAGAGAAGGGAGCTTATTCGACTTGGTTGGGAAGTTGGGTAGGTTGAAGCTACTAATTGCAATGAGAAAGAAAAAGCTATGATATGTGAATAAGAAGATGTTGCAAATGTGTCGATGAAAGAAGAAGAACTTGGTGCATTAGAGCTTTTCCAGGTTGAACCATATTCGTGCACAATGTAGCCATTGAAGGAAGCAGGCACTCACTTGGAGATCTCATGAAGATGTAAGTGTTGTAGCAAATTATTTTTCATTAAAATATTTGAAATATGGATCACATGCAGAGATGAGAAAATGAAGCATGTGTTTTTAGATGTGATGGGAAACCTTTCCTTGGATGTTTAGGATGAAACCTTGTGTAGTTGGGCAACAAGGAATGTTCTTTGTTGTGGGACTTGTTTGGGTAGTATGTGACCTTAGAGTAGAAGGTGTGAATGCTCGAGACAAGGGTGGAACGTGATGAACCTAAGTGATGAGTGAGTCATGCTTAGCCAAGTGGAGATTTGGCTAAGTTCCCAACATGAATCATGGACAAAATGTTGTAAGGGCACACAAAAGTGATGTCAACATGATACACATACTTGGTGAACTTCTTCATTGTAGTTGCATTGGATCCAAGAGGTAGTATTAGTGAACCTTTAGTGGGGGAGACAATAATGAAGGAAGGGACCTGCGATAACGATATGAGGGTAGGGTGCCCAAGGGTGCTAACCTGAACAAAGGCAAGGATTCAATGACTGAAGTTGTGTTGGGTTTGTTGAAGTGGATGAATTGGGAAACCAAAGTTGTGTGCATTAAGTTGAAGAGAAGTGCACATGGCAGACTTCGTGTAGGGGCATCAAACAAGGCATCAATAAGGGATGTCACATATGGGCATCAAGAAGAAGTTCCAAGTGAGGATGTTGTCCACGATGGAATTTCTAATGTGAAATGAAGATGTTTTTTGGATGAAATGATGGGCATTTTGGGCACATTTGAAAAACAAGGACATGGTCATTATGGAGGAAGACATGGGAAACCTATGAGAACACTCATGCAACAAAGAGGGCAGAGGAAACTTGCGATAGGACTTGCGACTAAGAAAAATGTGGCTACCTAACTTGTTGTATGAAGATGATTCAAAGGAGCCTATGACGACTTGAAGGAAGTTGCAGCCGATGAAGACTTCATGTGATGGCAGTCTTGGAGTATCTAGATCGTTGAGGAGCTAATGTCAGTTTTAACTTAAATTTGATACCATATGGAACACATACCTTGGGCACAGTATGGGATGTGTTCACGAGGAGTGACTTGATGGATGTGATAGTGATGAGACACCTTGGATTTGGACAGTGGTTGTGGCGATAAAGATACCTTGGTGGGAGCACTTACACATGGGTTGAGATGTTGAGACTTAGCCATTTTTTATGGACATTGAGATTGTTGGTGTATGACCATGGGTAGCACATGGAAAAAACGATGAGGTAAGTAAAGACTTACCCCTTTGATAGCATTGATGAGTAACACATTGCAGATAAGATGGATTTTTCGTCATGGACCTGGATATGGCACGATGGTTGGTTGATGGAAAAATGGGAAGAGTTCTTGTTCAAAGTTCAATATGTATTGAAGAGTTGAAGAAACAACCAATGATGGCATGAGGAGGTGCATTCTTATGGGTTGGGCGTGATAGTTGGATTAGCTACCCAACTAGTTTGATTCATGGGACGAACATGAGTATGAATGCATGGTAGATTTGAGTTGGAGTATGGAAGCAACAGTTCACATGGTGAAGATAAGCGGTGGGTTGGCACAATATGAGTTGCAACCAAACCATGCAATCGAGTTGGAGGGAGAAACCTTCTGTGAGTTAAGGGAGTATAGAGGATTGTGACAAGTTGTGGTTGGTGACCGTGAGATTGAAGAGCCTTACCTGCACATAGTTATGAGCCTTAATGAAGGTTTGTGTGATGAAGGAAGGGAGTTCATGCAATAGGGACGATTGGCGTTGGAGTTGGTGGCACTTTGAGATATTTAGTCTTGGAGATAGAGTTTTTTCAAATGGTGTTGTCGAGGGTGACAAAATTTTTGAAGTGGGGGAGGAAGTTAGGGCCTTGAGTTGGCACCATGACCAACATGAACCCATGATGAGCCATGCTCACTTGATGGCAAAAAATTGATTTTGGAGTTGCAACGAAAGTTCGCAAGTGCAATGAGCGTGCCCACATGGAGATATACCTAGGTTAACACAAGGGGTGACATGCACGCGTTGAGAGGCACAAATAATAAGCGTGCCCACCTGAAGGCAAGGTTTCAGGCGCTGTGCTAGTCAGAGAATAAGGAACACAACATGGGAGTGTGCCTGACCACATGACGAAGTATAGTGGAGGGTGTTGTGAGGAGAATGCCCACCCATAACAAGGATCACGTGAGAAGAGTGCAAACATCAAACTTATAATGACAACCTAACTTGGTGGACTCGTGCCCACACCAAGGTGGGGTGCCAGGGCACCAAGGCCTAGTGGGCAAGGTAAGCATGTGACACGACATAACAGAAAAGGAAGTGACTGATAGGGCATAGTGTGGGCAACATGACAAGGAAAAGCGCCCAGGTAAGGGTGCGCTAACATGCCCATAGGCAGGTCACCCCAGGGGCATGAGTGCCCATGAAGGAGCATCCAACAAAGTTGATGGGTCGACTCAAACATTGAAGGGGCATAGTCCCATGTAAAAGAGAAATGTTTAATGTGTATAAATACAAGTGGAGGCATTCGACCAAGGAAGAATGAAGAAAGTTGACAAGCAAAGGAAATCACATAACATGTCTCAGTAAGGGTCAAGTTTGTGATATCGCAGAAAACCAAGGTGGTCGCACATCGCAGGAAAATGCAATAAAAGAGGGTGTAGGCAAGGTAGGAGTTTCCCAATGAGCCCAAATTACTAGGAAAAATTGTTGGTTATGTTTTGGGGTGAAATTCTTAGGGTTTTTGGGCAAGCCGAATGTGCAGGGTAGGATTGCATGTCTTGGGAAAATTGGGTGGAAGAGTTTGCTGGTTTGGGCCAAGTAGTCGCCACACCATTTTTATGTTGTAGAATACTATTGTATAAATTTTGCAAAATTTAAATAAAATTGGGGCAAACTATTTTGGGAAGTTCCCCCCTCCCATTGAAAGTCTTGTTTATTGTCATATTTGTGATATCACACTATTACACTATTGTATTGATATTTATGAACATCAAACTATTATGACGTAAATGTAAGTGAAGTATATGAATTGTAATTCCACTGCATAACTAAAGTAAAGAACACTTGAATGAAAAACTGACTAAGTGTTGGAAGTTACACATAGTCTGAGTGAAATTAATTTTAATGTAAAATTTCGTCGATACCACATAGCACCCACGGTGGACTTAAGTTTCCACAAGGTGGGGTTATGACAACATCAGTCCATGTGGAAATTTTTTCTCCTAGGTATGCAGAATAAAACTAGTGCCTGAATGAGCTCCACATGATGTTGGATTCCGGTGATCCTATTGTTCTAGTGTTTTATCATGTGAAGCCTTTCCAGCTCCATCGGAAGTGCCTTAGGATGGTGATGGATTGTATGCTCAAGCCCTTCGAATGCATGGAGAGTAGTTGACCCTCATACTATTGAGACTTGGAGAAGCACTCTGTCTAGTGTTGAAGAATTCACAGGCTATATGTTGGAGGAGTATAATGGGTGAGAGCTCAAACCACCCTCTTGGTAATTGTATGATTCTATGTTGGATTGATATGCACATAGGTTCCTCACAAGTTAATTTTATCTCATTGTGTCTCACCAAGGACGAGTGGGTGCTAGTGGATAACGTTGTGGCATGTATGTTGTAAAGATGTAAAATGCCACCCTTAAATGTATTCATAAACCATAAGGCTTTGATATCAAGAAAAAAAAACCTTGGCCAGTCATCTCTACCAACTATAATGGAAGTTTTCATAGACCAAGAGGAACTACAAGGGGGACAGAACTTTCCTTCTAGAATAAGAGACACTCCCCTATCATCATCACAAATTCAAAAACCGTCTAAGTACTTCACTAATAATTAGTTTAATAAATAAATGTATAATCTTCATCATTTTAAATGGTATCCATTCAATGTTTTAGTTATCTTTGTTGCATGTGCCTTCTATTTTGGTTTAACAAGCCATCTGTCCACGTGGTTATCCTTTTCAGGCCTTACATTTCAAATGATGCATACTTGTCAAAATGATTTTATGATTATCTTAAGTTTTTAATTTTCAATCTTATTTTAAAAACATTTATGAAGTATTATAAAATAACTTGACAAGCAAGTTCCAAAATTTAAAATCAACCGTGGTATATTGCTTTCTTTCTCCATTAATTTGACTAAATAGAAAACACAAAATATTTTAAATTTTAATGACACTATTGTAGTATAGAAATTATTAATTTTGAAAGCTATTATTATATTTAAATTGAATTTGATAATGGAATCTTTTTCAAACTACTTACATTTCAAAACGTTTATTACTTATCAAATACGTCTCTTCTTCATGCGACATAAGCTTAACCCGCTTGATGGTTGGCCACTACGATAAGTCACGTTTAGGCAAACAAATGAAGGGTCATCTTCCCAATCATTTCTAGTTGGCTTTAGAAACTCCCTACCATGTGGGAATTTTCAATTCTAAAACACTAGTCAAATTAGATGGTTTCTCCAATTTTGCTACTCCGTTTTTATCTTTTTAACAAAGAATATGGATGGGCAGGGAAATATTTCATTATTTATGACAGACAAATTACACCATGATAAACAATTTGCATATCAAATTCTATTTACTGAACTTATATTAAGGTTGGTATTTTAAATTCTATTTACTGAACTTATATGAAGCTCGGTATCGTAGTGCTTCTAGTAAGCGATAGTGTCGAGTGGTAGTCCATATGTAATTTCAGATACAAACAAAAGCATGCGAGTGTTGATCCAAACAAATAATAATTTCAAATACAAACACAAGCATGTGAGTGTTGGTCCAAACAAATAATAATTAGCTTATTATCTTTATTTATAGATTTTGTTATTAGATAAAAATAAAGTAATATTCAATGTAAAAGACAAACATGGAATAAGTCAAGTCAATGATTAACTTTAATGTATAGCCAACAAATAAATCCCCCAACGTGTTTAGTGTTGTATTGACTACACACAATGATGTGGAGTCCTTATCATTGTGAATTGGTGGAAGTAAGTTACAACCGAAAAATATAAGTTGTGAAATTTTTTTCACAAAAATATTTATATTTAAATTTAATAGATTTAAATACTATAAATTTATATCTCACATATTCTTACTCTACTTTACAAATACTAACCATTCTCAAAATAATCTATTATATACAAATTATATACATATTTTTACCGATCTCATAAAGTTCTTATGCAAAAATTTATTGTATAAAAAATCAAAGAACATTATTAATAGTAAATGTATTCCACTTTATCGATTTGCATGGAGTTTTTGAATATCAGACTTGTTGCTATAAATTTAGAATCTTGATTAAAAATTGATGTTTGTCTTTTTATAATAAAGATCCGGATTTTTGTAGGAATGCAACAAAATACACATATAACTATAGATACAGATATGCAGCGGAAATAATGCTTCATTTTATTAATAAAACAAATGACTAAAATGAACATATAGAGCGCCGGTAGGCGTATATCTAAGAAGAGATGTGGCTGCTATAGGCCTCTAAATTGTGTTACAATGAGACATAATGGAAATGAGCAAGCGAGGGCATTGGTAGCGTATCTCTACGAAAATATGTGACAGCTACAGGCCTCCCCACTGTGTTACAAAACTGAAATGATGGGAACAAGCGAGCTAGGGCACTAGTAGTGCGTATCTCTGAGAAGATATGTGTCGGCTACAGGCCTCTAAACTATGTTACAATGAGACATAATGGAAATGAGCGAGCGAGGTCACTAGTAGCGTATCTCTGAGAAGAGATGTGATGGCTACATGCCTCCCCACTGTGCTACAGAACTGAAATGATGGGAACAAATGAGCTACGACACAGGTAATGATTATCTCTGAGAAGAGATGTGTCGAATACCAACCTCTGAACTGTGTTACAATGATACATAATGGAAATGAGTGAGAGAGGGAACTGGCAACATCTCTCTAAGAAGAGATGTGACGGCTACAGACCTCCCCACTGTGTTATAGAACTGAAATGATGTGAACAAGCGAGCTAGGGCACTGGTAGCACTTATCTCTGATAAAAGATGTGTTGGCTACCAACCCCTGAACTATGTTACAATGAGGCTCAAAGGCCTATTTATTGTTTAGAAACAATGTAAAATCTGAAACATCCAAAAACCTAACCCTAGGATATGAAGCGCCAAAACTATGGGTCCCATTTGGATAAATTGGTGTTTCAACTTCCCAGGGATGTAACTTTGGCATCCGATCTCCGTTTGATGCGGTCAATAGCTCGTTAGAAATATCTATGTAAGGACTACAACTTTTGAGTGAGCGACAATGATGTATGGCCCACATTTTTCCCAATTTCCCCAAAAAGCGTCGTTTAAGGCATCAAAATGGCTCCAGAAGTTTAGGACCCCAAAAACTGCTAAAAATATTAAGTTGTGTTGAAACTTAAAAACTGAAAGAATTGATGGTGGGGGTTCAAATGAAAACGGTGGGTGGCCACCAATATCCACCTAGATCATTAAGTCGCCAAAACAGCTTTGGGAGTGCAGAACTCGAAAACCGGCTAAAAATAGTAAGTTGTGTTGAAGCTGAAAAACTGAAAGAATTGATGCTGCGGGTCCAAATGGAATAGGTGGATGGCCATTGATATCCACCTGGATCATTTCTCCCTCCTTAGGAAGAAATGGTACTCATTGCGTTAAGTTCCTCATGAGGGGTAAATTCTGTTGAAATTGGTATTGGATTGGTCCAGGTTGTCACAAACATGTTGGCGAACGTGCTGGATGTAGATGTGTCGCCGATGGGAAGCCATTAAAGGGTCTGGGCAAATTTATCCATCATCGCGTTCCTTTGTCTCTCCAAGGCCTCCTTGAGCAATATTTTGATAGGCTCTCAGACTCCCTCGTCTTTATTTCCTTCTGCCATGGGGGGTCATAAGGGTTTACGAGGTTGAACTCCTTATGCCTTGGTTGCGTTGGGGACATGAAAAGAAAAACAAAAAAAGAACAGACTGCTCTAATACCATTGATCCAGATTTATGAAGGCGTTTCAGGAATGTTACCCTAAAGGTCTTGGGTTGATGAACCTTCACATATTAGAGGTATATCATTACAAGAAAGACTCACTAAACCAACTTCTATGCAAATAACTAGAATCTATAGGTTTCAGACCTTACCCAGATATTACTCGGCTGAAGTAGATCCCGCGGGGTGCAAACCCCTTGTAACACTTTGTGCTCCTTAATCTAAAAATCAGCAAAGAATGAACAAAAAATCCTAGTAGTACAACATATATATGTTCTATATGTTAGTGGAAATCATGCATAACATCATAAAAAAAATATCAAATGTTCAATTGATGATCATTACACATGTATAAAATATTATTGACACGTAAACATCAGGAACAAGATGGCTCTTCTATTATTAATGACATGTACAGTAAATGAACATGGGGAGATCGCCTGAAATCTGCCACGGCCTTTGAGCATGCTGTCCTTTGGATCCACCCAGCCCTAGCCTCTCAATATTTCTTACAAGAATAATGCACAATGGATGTCACATAGGGTGGTGAGCATCTCAAGGAAACAAGGGTTTCCTGCAAATATCTGAGAAGTGCAGGAGGCACGAGAATATATCAGACTTGGATAGGGCTCCAAAAATGTATAATATCTATATTTCTCTATCTCTTCCCACTTTAGGCCATTCCCTTGAGGGGATTTTATGCTCCCTCAAATTAGTTTTTACAGTTAGGAACAGTTAGGCCACAAGATGGAGTGGTTAAGTTACTGGAACAACCGTAAACCCTGCCTCTAAAATATGGAAAATATATATTTTTTAATGTTTAAAATGGCATACGCGATTCTATATGTATGGACTCACGTATATACGTGGAAAATTTTGGGTAGAGTCACGTATGGGTTTTAAGATACTGTTTTTTGAGAAATATTTACAGGTCTGAAGGGAAGGGTTTCCCAAGGCCAATGTATAAATCATCAAGTATAAGCTGGTGATAAATGATGTTATAATAGATGCCCCCTAATATATGAGCTCATAAGGGGTACATGATGGCCGAAATATATTATGTGCATAGAAAGAACCTTGCAAGCACTAGAGAGGACTTCACCAGATTTCAACGTGCCAAAAAACCAGTGAGAGAGATTAGAAAGATAGCTCATGTATGAGGTGGGCATACCCATGCTCAGTGAAAGAGAAGTATGTCCACATATGAAGTATAGAGCAGATCCAATATGTATACAAGTATAGCTGAAATGTAAAGTACATAGTGAATCATATGATCATTGCCTAGAAGTACAAGTCAAAATCAAGTCCAAGTATCACATATAGAAGACTGACCAATGATGTTGCAACATTTATCTGATCACAAAAGTCACAACTGAATCTCTAAGTACCAAATCATAAGTGGTGGAATAAATGGTATAACACGCAACTCGGGAGCCAATATATAAGATGTCGCTATGATGAAACTGCAACATATAAGGGTGGATGGTATCATTGGTAAAAAGTTGAAGGAACTGTCAAAGTGAACCAAAGCATGCTGATTCAAACCCGAGGTCTTCACCGATCACCATGGCACAATTCTACATAATGGGAATAAATGAGCTGAAGTCGACCATGTGAGGAATTGTTTGCTTACCAGTCACTGATGTATACTGTTAGCAAACACGAGACAACCTACCGATAATGATAATGAGTATCAAGGTTCCCCGGTACAATCTAGCAAGTGCGAATGAATGAGTTGAAGTCGAACACTTGAAAGAATCTATCAATCAGGAGGTAATAATGTATCCTCATTGTCGACGGCGAAGATTCTACCACTAATGATTGCAAACCCTAAGGTACTAACAAAAAGACTCTAGACCTTATTCCCTAAGCAATGAGTCGGAGTTGATGGGAAAACATCTATTGGGAGGAAGGCATTAAGGCATTCCACATCAGTCTAGCACGAGTGTAACCCGTAGGCCAAGATTTGGAAGGAATCAGATGAAATAGAATGAAGTAACCAACCTGAAGTACATTTCTGGCATGCACAAGATGAAGCTAGCGCATGATAGAAACCCTTTGAACCAACCAATAACGAAAGCTGACAAAAAGGCGAGATATCCACCGATAGGGTCAAATGGAAATCAAGGTATTGCACGAATCCTAGGTGTGATAATGTAAGATGACATCGAACACAAGGGAAACCACTTAGTCAAAGACCCATGATGATGATCAAATGTTGAGTACAAGGTCACCTGTCAATGATGTAAATAGGGCCAAGGTGCAGCTCTAGGTTTACTCTTAGAACAATATGTCATTGTCAATAAGAGACAAACTTGCTGGCAAGAAGTCAGTGGAGACCTTCTCAAACCAGCATGAGCAAAGGACCAAATATCTGATGTGATAGAACAAGATACTGACAAGACCAGGAAGGCCGACTAAAAAATGAGTCAAGAGACACAACAGAAAGGGCGACTTAGGTTAACTTCCCTTGAAAAAAAACACGACTCATGTTTGACTATGGCAGCGAATGATAAATTTGTATAATTTTATCATGCAGGAGGCATAAAAAAACCCTCCATATGAATGGAAGAGATAACCAATCAGGGGAGTATTAACTCAAGAAATAAGGTTATGGCTTCTCCTAAATTAGAAACTAAAACCATCCCAAAATGGAGAAAATACTTAGCTTTTTTTTTGCTTTGTTCAAGGGTGACAAAACTGACACTATAGCTGCCATCAAATATGGAAGAAATATCCTGCTCCTACTCTTTTTCAAAGATTTAGTTTTTTTTTCTTTTTCATATTTAAAGCCTGAAAAGGAATAAAAGAGTGCTATAGTACAATGGATAGAATGACTGTCGTGACACAGATGCTCTATTTCCTGGGATAGGAAGAATCCTATGCTCAATGCAAGGTGGCAAAAATTGGTAAGTGACACTCAGAGGAATTTTCCATCCATGGGTAAAGGTGTCAAGTTGCAGAAGCTAAGTGATTGCATGGTTAACTTGTACAGAAGGACATGGTCAAGGGATGGCTTAAACATGAGTCCATATGAAGCTGGCTAAAGGCCAAGATAAACAAGTAGTCAATATGCAATGCAGTAATACAACTCAACAACATAAGGGAGCCTCTAGGGTAATGGACAAAAAAATGATAATGAAGAAGAAGAAAAATGAAGCTTCGACGCATAAGACATAGCGGGACTAAAGAGGACTTTCGAGCCTACAAGAATTGCAGCATGGGTGAAAAATGCTAGCAAGGAACTAACTAGGAAGCCCATGTAAAGGAAGTCTCTACCACCAAGTCGTGATTAAAAAATCGATGAGTGAAATGAGTTAAGTACTCATGACATGATGGGATCGACCCTATGGCAAGTGATCAGAATAGAGGTTAGTATGCAAAATGCAACAAAAAGTGAATTACCTAACCTATATGCTAGTTCTAAATCAAATCACTGCCATGACAGGTCACCGGTCATGGATCCAAAGCAAAACTAGAAAAATCTTGAATTCAACAACATGTACCTCAAAAAAATACCTTGCCCAACACTTATAAAGCAAACAGTGATACAACCTAAATCAAATTCGAAAAATAAGCATAAGGAAAATTTGCAAAAAAAATTCAAATTATGGGCATAAATACACCATTTGACTCACATTTGGATCATTTTCACATTGAAAAAGTGGAGAAGGAACTTTTGGGGCAAAAATTCCTTTTCTCAAAACGGGAGAAATCAACTGTCAAATCACACCAAATCAGTCAGGTAAGCTCTAAAATCATCCTTTTCATCAATTTCATTCCTGTTTAAGGTAAAAAAAATTGAAATTTGACAGTAGAAAAGAGATTTTTTAATGAAACCCTCTGCGCATACGTGGGTTCATGTGGACGAACCTGCGTATCATACGCAAGTATGTACAAACGAGGTCACGTATGCACAGAGAAAAAATTTAAAACTTGATTCTAATCAACGATTTAATGATTTTTATCAAGATGTCTATCAGCTAGAGAGAGCGTGAACATAGTGCAATTGACAATGAAGTGATGGAAGATCAAAGTTCGTTAGATATTCTCCGAAATTGTGGATTGCTCAAGTTTTTCAAAATGCCCAATATGAAAAGCAATGTATCGTTGCTTCAAATGTTGGTTGATCATTGGGAACCAGAAGAATATTGCTTCATAATCGATCAAATTCCACTACACATAGAAGTGGAAGATATATACTTCAACACTGGACTCTCTTACAGAGGAGATCCAATAGAATTACATGGAAAGCCTGTTGGAGGGCTTACTGTAGAGGATTATGTCCAAATTCTACTGTGTAGAGTATGCACAAAAGGTAGGAACTCAGATTCCTATCAAATATTTGAAGGATTTATACATTAAGATCATTCTTTTTACCATTGGTAGAGTAGCAGGATCTGTCTCTCTGCATCAGGCTTCACGGACACGAATGAGCATAGCAGTAGAATTCCTGATTGATCACTTTGATTGGTGCACACCTTTGCTGAGCAATATGAAGAAACAATTGACCTCAATTTGGAAAGAAAAGACCAAACATTTTGGGTATGGTACAATATTCCTGACATTCTTCTTCGAGAGGGTCCCAGGGCTTCGGCCCAAAGTCATCTCAACTATCAGCAGCTTGAGAGATCTAAGAATAGCGCAATGGGCAGATTTGATGAAGAGATTGGGGGGAAGTGAATTTCGCCGAACCACTTGGGATGATGAGTTCTTCCAATGGTGAGAGGAGAAATTCATTGTAGTGGAAGATTATTCCTATGTTGGGATGGAATTTTGTGTTGATCTAGATCTATTCCTACCACCCAGTGCAGCATGGGGTGCAATCGGTACGATTGCATTTTTTATTTTTTGATTATGTGATTTCTATGATTTTTTTCAAAATATGAAAATGAAAAAATGTTTTTGATTGGACTAAATGACTTACAAAATTATGATGATCATGATGCAGACATGGGACCAGTCAGGCCTGAGGGGTACCCAAGGCACAAGCGCCATAGAGGTGAGGTAGATGTTGAAGACCCTCGCAGAACACTCCATGTAGTATAGAGGAACTTGGAGAGCTTGAATTGCTAGGTGCCTATGGCTGCGATAGAGGACCTACTAGAGGCTATCCAGAGAAGGGTGGTAGGAGTACCACGAGACTGGGTGCGGTTATTCCACTATGTAGTGACAACCATTATGTTCTATAGGAACACAAATGTTGGGCAGGGACCTCAGGTGTATATTTTATAGATATGATCGAATGGCTGTAATATTTTTTTATGATAGACATAATCAGGCATAAGCCCTAATTTTGTAGGACATGATTTTCCAAATTTTGTATATTTTTGAACACTCTAACTATATATATATA